>OU696592.1:6657926-6712926 GCA_916048095.2 Sacculina carcini | reverse complement strand
AGTTTATGAGACCACAAAAGCTCACTTCAACTTGTATAAAATACTTGACTTCAACAACAACAACAACAACAACAAGCGTGTGTACAACAGTTTAGTACAGTTGAACACGGCAGCTTTCATGTACCGAGCACACAATAATTTATTACCCAAACACCTGCAGGCTTTATTTCAAATAAACAAGAGACACCCGGACAAATTTGCACAGAGGTTCCCGAGAACTCGAGCTAGACAACAAAGCTTAAGCGTAAGAGGAGTAACCGTGTGGAATGGAATAAAAAAATGCGTCAAACAAAGAAGGACATTGAAGACATTTAAAAAGAAATTCATTGAAGGGATGAATCAAGATAAATGTGAATAATCAGTGATGCTTCGACGTGTCGAGAGACGATCGACTGATTCAGCAGTGTGCCTATATTGGTTGTAATTATTTATATCTTGTTACGATGTCACTGCCTTTTTTGTACGTTGTCTTTATTCATTGTAAAGGGCCCACATGAAAAAAAGCGCATGCTTATGCGGGTCCCTGTCACAACGATTGTGTAAATTATATGTTGGTGACAAAATACATGATAATATTGATCAGCTAAATTGGTTCTGATGTGTCTATTTGTTCAAATTTGAAATTAACTCTGTTTCTTTTCATTTGCTATGCACTTGAAAATTATTTTGTGTGTGTGTGTGTGTGATTTTGTGTGTTTTCCTTCTAGACATTCTCAGTATAATCGTTGTTTCTCTATCTTAGGACCCCGTATTTACAATAAGCTCTCCCCAACACTACGTTCTATCAATTCTATCCCTGTTTTCAAAAAACACTCCAAGAAGTTTTTAATTGGTGAAATCGTATTATACTCTAGAGAACATTGTCTATATTAGTGATGATTATAAGGTGTAAATTATCTCTCTTCTTTCTTTACCTTTCACTTTCTCTGTGTGTGTTTGGCTATGTGTGTGTGTGTGTAAGTGTGTCTGTGTGTGTGTGTGCCCTAGAGACCCTCTAGGTGTAGGGCGCTATATAAATGTCTACCTAATGTAATGTAAAATGTGTGTGTAGGTGTATTTGTTTGGAGGAGGTGGAGAGACGAGTTCAGCGCGTGAGTCCTGCCGTGTTGGTCATGTGTGCTGATATGTGTCGCAGTGCCGGCATTGGCTCAATTAAGCTGTCTTCTGCAGAATCACACGAGCAATACACACGCTCTGTCACTCATCCTCCCTCGGCTCATCGCAACGTACTACGTCTCTTCTCCACACAGGTTCTCCATAAACATATACACACACACATACATACACATATACACAAACACATACACATATACACACACACACTGTATGTGTTGTGTGTGTTTGTGTATATGTGTCAGTGTGTGTGTGTGTGTGTGTGTGTGTGTGTGTGTGTGTCAGTGAGTGTGTTGTATGTGTTGTATGTGTTTGTGTATATGTGTATGTATGTGTGTGTATGTGTTTGTGCTTGTGTATATGTGTGTATGTGTTTGTGCTTGTGTATATGTGTGTGTTGTATGTGTGTGTATGTTGTATCTGTTTGTGTTGTATGTGTGTGTATGTGTCTGTGCTTGTGTATATGTGTATATGTATGTATGCGTTTGTATGTGTTTGTGCTTGTGTATATGTGTATATGTATGTATGCGTGTGTGTATTGCAGGCAGGTCAAGAGGCGTTTGATGATGGAGTTTTCATGAAACATTTGTTGCAACATTTGCAACAAGATATCACTATTCAACAGCTGGGTCTCGGCGTGTTGGGAGTGAATGTGAGATTCATTTGAACATCATCATGGTGCATACAATTATCATCTCTCACCATCATGTTTTCTCTCTTGTGTTTTTTCTCGTTCAGAACAATGGCGTGTACTTCTCATTGCTTCAGTGGTTTTCATTGATAAGATTCACAAATTCAACTATATATACACATGCACACATCCACAGGAGACATGAATGGGTGTGTGTACTCAGCTATTTGTTTACCACAGGAGATGAGCTGTGCTCGTACTGTCCTGTCTCCAACCCACCCTCTAGTAACCTATCTTCCCTGAAATTCCCAGTATTTCACACAATATCCACTATATATCTCTGTTTTAACTTTCCTGTACGCTGTTAGCTGCTACAATATCCTCCCCAATAGCTGATTCCACATATCAACACACACTTGTACATAGCAAACTAAACTTCTTCCAACATCTCTCAAACATCCAGTCTTAGTTCAGTTCTATACCATGTATGTGTGTGTGTGTGTGTGTGTGTAGAGTGGCCAGTTTCCCATAGTGGAGATAGCACATCCTGAGAAGCGAGGCTTGTTGGATATGCACGACAACACTACCATGCTGGATATTCAGGTGCAACGACGTCACCGTCTACAGGTAATCACAAGCACACACTCTCTCTCTCACACACATACTCTCTCTCTCTCACTCACACACACACTGACACATTCACACTCATACACACACTGACACACACACACACACACCGACACATTCACACATTACACTCTCACATATTCTCTCTCACTCACACACTCACTCACACTCTCTTCCACACTCTCTTCCACACTCTTTCTCACATCATATCTCTCGCACACACACACATACACATACACACATACACACAAACACGTTTACATGTTGTCCGTAAGCTTGGTTATCTTTATTTCTATTGAATATTTCTCAAACTGTGGAATATACCTGTGTGTGTGTGTGCGTGTGTGTGTGTGCGTGTGTCTGTGTGCGTGTGTGTGTGTGTGTGTATGTGTGTGTGTGTGTGTGCGTGTGCAGCGCCCTAGAGACCCTCTAGGTGTAGGGCGCTATATAAATATCTACCTAATGTAATGTAATGTGTGTGTGTGTGTGTGTGTGTTTGTGTGTGTGTGTAGTTGAATGGTGTTGTTGTGTTGATGTTGGAGAGTTGGTCGAATTGCGCGTGTGACAGCGAAGGCATTGAGCTTCGTCTGACGTTGACGTTGAGTCGGGTGGATGTGAGACCAGGTCACTCGTCTCTACACTGTCCTCATCTGGTTCAACTCGACCATCCTGACTATCCGCAGGTGTGTGACCACTGACACACTGACACACACATACACTGACACTGACACACTGACACACACTGACACACTGACACACATACACACACTGACACACTGACACACACACACACACTGACACACTGACACACTGACACACACTGACACACTGACACACACTGACACACTGACACACATACACACACTGACACACTGACACACTAACACACTGACACACACACACACACTGGCACACACACACACTGACACACACACTGACACACACTGGCACACACACACACACACTGACACACACTGAAACACACTGAAACACACTGACACACACACACACTGGCACACACACACACACTGACACACACACACACACACACTGGCACACACACACTGACACACACACACACACACACACACACACACTGACACACACACACACTGGCACACACACTGACACACATACACACACTGACACACTGACACACACACACTGACACACACTGACACACATACACACACACACACACACACACACACACACACACACTGACACACACACACACACACACACTGACACACACACACACACTGGCACACACACACACACACTGACACACACTGACACACACACAAACAAACGCATACACATATACACACTTATATACATACAAGCAAATCAACACACAAACAATCGCATGTACATACACACGCACACACATACATATATACACACATATATACACACTCATACACACACACGCATATACACACACAAACATACATACACATATACACACAATGTGAGATAGAATTAGGCATCTGCATTGTATTGATGTGTGTGTGTGTATGTCTACTGTGTGCAGGTTTGACCTCAAATATGACCTGACATTGACCTCAAATATAGACTAGATATGTGAGTCGTTGTTGACTGAACTATCAGCTAAATGCATACCCCATACCCCATATGACCCCATACAATTTTCTGCTCTCTCTCTGATGCTATTATACTCCTTACTCCACTTTTCACATATATATGGTTAACTCTTCTTTCCTTCACGGTTCATTCTTAGCTTCCAAACATGCCACTATACTGCCGATTCTCAAAAAATCCAATCTTGATCCCAATCTTCCATGCAACTATTGTCCAATTTCTATTCTATTCCTGTCCTCCAAGCTTCTAGAATCTGCCATCCTTGTTCAATTACGACTAATTTACGATTACTTACCATACTTTATTGTACGCGTTATTGCTCACGAATAGTGAATGATAACATTGTTCATTGGCCTAGTCGTCCAATAATAGCTGTGTTTTTCATTTTATCCATTGTAACTTGTTTTTATCCAGCCTACGTTTTACTACTCTCAACTATTTGTCCTTTCTATTGTTACTTTTCATTTGTGGCGTTCTATTTGCACGAAAAACCAACTTCACTTTGAACTGAAAATATATCGCCTATTATTATTATTATTATTATTATTATTAATTACAGGCAAATCCAGTAGCATGGGAAGAGTGCAAGCACTATTACTACCGTAAGGTGGCCCCATGTACCGGAAGCGCCCAAAAGATTCAGAGAGAAAGAGAGTTCGAAAAGAAAAAAGTCTTGAAAGAGTTGGAAAGAAAATAATAAATAAATAACAATAAATAATAAACCATCATCCGATAACAATCCATAATGTCACTCCGCCCACGTTCCTCAATAAATAATAACAATCAACAATAAATATGTGATTCAGTAAATAACAGCCATCAATAAATAAGAATAAATATTAATAAATAAGTAATAAATAACAATCAAGAACAATAAATATGATTCAATAAGAAACATCCAACAATAAATATAAATATGATTCAATAAACAGCAACAACAATAAATATGATTCAATAAACAACAACAACAATAAATATGATTCAATAAACAACAACAACAATAAATATGATTCAATAAACAACAACAACAATAAATATGATTCAATCAACAACAACAACAATAAATATGATTCAATAAACAGCAACAACAATAAATATGTATTAATTATTATTATGCAATGATAGCTGGTTGATACTAGTTAGGTGGGGTGTTATTGTCTGTGTTGTGGTGTCAGGCAGTGGCTGCTAGAGAGGCGGGAGATGCACGTGCAGGTCGCTGGTCGTCGTGGCAGTGCAGTCTGGGTGCGTGGCAACACAACTGGCTTACCGCCGGCTGTCCTTTGCGACTGCTAGTGTTCTTCTGCTCATTGTCAGCTTCATCAACACCGGCCTCACGTGCTCCAGTCTTCCGTACCGAACCTCTGCGCGTGTTCGTGTCTCGCCGAGGATTATTGGGACCCTGTGGCGGAGCAGGCACTGTGCACTAACACAGTGTGTGTTTGTCAGTGTGTATGTGCCAGTGTGTCAGTGTGTGTGTATCAGTGTGTCAGTGTGTATGTGCCAGTGTGTATGTGTGTGTGTGTCAGTGTGTGTGTGTGTGTCAGTGTGTCAGTGTGTATGTGCCAGTGTGTGTGTGTGTGTGTCAGTGTGTGTGTGTGTCAGTGTGTCAGTGTGTGTGTCAGTGTGTGTGTGTGTGTGTGTGTGTGTGTGTGTGTGTGTTTGTCAGTGTGTATGTGTGTGTCAGTGTGTCAGTGTGTGTGTGTGTCAGTGTGTGTGTGTGCCAGTGTGTGTGTATCAGTGTGTGTGTGTGTGTGTCAGTGTGTGTGCCAGTGTGTGTGTCTCAGTTAGTGATGCAAAAAAAAACGTTTTTTTTGGTTGCGGTTTTTTTTGCAAAAAAAAACATGTTTTTTTAGGTTTTTTTTGTTTTTTTGTTTTTTTTTAGAATTAGCCCCAATTGTCATCGGATGTTAGATTTTAGTACATAGAAATGAGTTCAATTGATGTTATGTACATCTTTACGTGTCTTATTTCAAAGATAATTTGATAATAGTATAAAAAACAAGAATATTTATCAATAAATACCTCAGGAGACTGTTTGAAAGTGCATCCGGGTCCGGTGGTATAAGTTTTTTCATTGAGAAAACCCATGTTTTTAAAGATGGTTTTAATTATGTGGATATTTGAAATAATTTGTCAGCATAACAAAACAAATTCATTGAATAATCATGTTTTTTTTTAAAAGAAACCATGTTTTTATGAAAAAATGCAATGATGTTTTTCAAACTGGTTTTAAATTCGTTTTATCAATGTACAGGCCCAGAAAATGTTGGCAGCAGAACAAGACAAGCTAATTGGTTGGTCAAGTGTTTTTTTAACAAACGTTCATTTAAACTAACGCTTTTTTAATGAAACAATGTTTTCTAAAACAGTATCTATGTAAGATAGATTTGATTGATGTACGTTCAAATAACATTTGTATAGCAAGTAGCCTGCTGGTACGTATAAGCGGCTGGTTAAACCACTTAATTTAAACTGTTCTTTTAAACCATGTTTTTTTTCAAAATATATTTTTTGGAAAAACTGTTTTCGTAGATGTAGAGAATGCGGAAAAAATTGGCGGCAGATCAAGGAAAGTTTAACCAAATTAACTGTTTTTTTATTAGTAACCTGTTTTTAGAGCTGGTTTTATGGATGATGGTTTCTTTGATGTAGTTATTTGTGTTCAAATACTTTTTTGTACATCAAATATATTTCCTCAGTTGTTTTTTTCCTACACGAAAATATTGTCCGTTTTTCTGGTCCGTTTTTCTGGTCCGTTGCCACTGCGACCCGCTTTTATTCGTAGTCTCATTAGGGACACTAAGTTTGTGTGCATATTCGTAGTATTTGTGTAAATATTTGCAGTGTTTGTACTTTTATATTTGCAAATAATTGATCTGCCGAATGAAATTATGAAACTTATTATAACCAACGTAGTTAATTTCTGGCAGTAAAAAGTTAATGTGTAAAAAATAAACATAAATTATGCCACCTGTTTTTTTTTTAAAACAGTTTCAGATTTTAGCATAAAAAACGGTTCTCAAACCCTGCTTTCTCACACAATGATTAACTCAATAATTGAATGCAAAACTGTACTGTACATAGAAGTGCCGCAGAGTACCGTGCAAACAATGATATTAGGGCTTTCAGACACATTATAACTATTATATTGTGCATATTTAATGACAATTCAATTTGATAGGGACACTAATAGCATGAATAACCCATGTGTTGATAAAAATAATTCATTTAACATCCCAAATATATCATTTCCATAATTTGAATTCTTTGCATGACTCTTCAAAAAAAACCAAAAAGAACGTGTTTTTTTTTTGTCGCGGTTTTTTTTGGCAAAAAAAAACGGGTTTTTTTAAAAAAAAAACCGTCGGTTTTTTTTGAGGTCGCATCTCTCTATCTCACACACACACTGAGACTCTCAGTGTGTGTGTGTGCCAGTGTGTGTGTGTGCCAGTGTGTGTGTGTGCCAGTGTGTGTGTGTGCCAGTGTGTGTGTGTGTCAGTGTGTGTGTGTGTGTGTGCTTGTGTGTGTGTCAGTGTGTCAGTGTGTGTGTGTGTGTGTGTGTGTGTGTGTGTGTCAGTGTGTGTGTGTCAGTGTGTGAGTGACGGTGTGTGTGTGTCAGTGTGTGTGTGTCAGTGTGTCAGTGTCAGTGTGTTTGTCAGTGTGTCAATGTTTTAGTGTCAGTGTATGTTTGGACAGATATAAGGTGCATATTTCTGCGTTAAAATTGTAATAATTGATATTGTCGGCGGTTTTGCTGTAAATTTGTATTTGTGCGCCTGGAATTTTATTATTATTTAGCTCTTTTATTATAATTGAAATTATAAGATCATGCTATTCATCGTTTTATTTACAATATACATACTTTAATTATATTTTTATCGTGTGAAATCTTGAATTTATATTTTATTTTGTGATACGCGTTTGTTAAATGCGTTTATCTTCAACAACGTTTTATGTTTAAGCAAAAAAACGCTTTATTGTTTATATAGCATGCAACAATTAGCATGTGAATACAATGGTATCTTATGTCAACACCATGATAGCGTGGAAATGTTCTATTGTATTATTGTGTGTTTTATGTTGGTACGTTAAGATTGACGGATGAGCTTGTAGGTGTACATGAATTGTTGATCGTGTATGTATGTGTGTGTGTGTGTGTGTGTGTGTGTGTGTGTGTGTGTGTGTGTGTACTCACTAGTTGTAGTGTACAGGGGATAAGCAAGTCTGTCAGATTGTCCTGTCTCCAAAAACCCACTGTTTTGTCTAATCTACGCTTAAATTGTCCAATATTACTTGATTACACTACCTCCTTTTCTAGAATATTCCAAATGTCGATACACCTATTTGGGAGACTATATTTTTCATATCCCTGTCACTACTCTGGTCTGCCTAAGGCATTTATTGTGTCCCCTTCGATCTCTCTCACTAACCAAACTACCCGAACTTTTCTATCCAGTTTGTCTTTGAGAATGCTATGCTTAGAAACGTTTATTAAATCACCCCTTAATCTTCTCATCGCTAATGTAGGTAACCCAACTCTCTCTAGCCTCTCCTCATAAGTTAATGTCCTCAATTTTCCTACTAACTTGGTTGCTACTCGTTGTACTTTCTCTATTCTTCCTATATGATTTTTCTTGTGCGGAACCTATATTACAGCGTATTCTAATGGTGGCCTAATAATACTCATCATCAATTTCCTTATCATCTCTTCATCCAAGTGATTAAATGAAGCTCTAACATTCTTAATTGTTCTGAAGGCCGCATTCACTATCCTTGTAATATGCCTCTCCGGCGACAGTGTTTGATCAACTGTGACACCCAAGTCTCGTTCAACGTTGACCGTATGTAGACTGTGATCACCCAACGTATAACACATCGACGGTTTGCATTCACTTCTGCCAAATTTCATCACGTGACACTTGCTAGCATTAAAAGCCATGCCCCATTTGTCACTCAATTCAGAAAGTGTGTGCAAGTCCTCCTGCAATTCCTCACAGCTGGCTCGATCTGTGACTCTCTTCAACATCTTCATGTCATCCGCAAACATGTTGACATAACTTCCTATTCCTTTCGTCATTTGATTGATATAAACCAAGAACATTATCGGCCCGAGCACTGATCCCTGAGGAACACCGCTTAAAACATCACTCCATGCCGACTTCTCACCTTTCACAATCGTTCTCATCTTCCGTCCACTCAAGTAGTCTCGCATCCATTCCAACAACTTTCCATGTATCCCTCCTTCATGCTCAATTTGAAACAATAACTTGGTGTGCGGGACTCTGTCAAACGCCTTTTTCAGATCAAGGTATACGCAATCTACCCATCCATCTCTCTCCTGAACCGTATCAATCACCCTCGAATAAAAACTCATCAAATTCGTGACGCACGACTTCCCGCTTCTAAACCCATACTGTGCCTCATTCAAAATATCTTCCTCTTCCAGATACGAAACCCATCTATCTTTAATGATTGATTCAACCAATTTGCACAGGACACTTGTCAGCGAAACCGGTCGATAATTCAACGGCTCCTCCCTATTTCCTCCTTTATATATCGGGATGATGTGTGCCAATTTCCACTCTTGAGGTACAATTCCTTTTGTTAGACTACACTGTACAATGTCATACACTGGAGTAAGCAGCTCATGTCTACATTCCTTTAGAACCACAGCAGCAATTTCATCTGGACCAACAGCTTTCCTGCTTGCCAGCATACTGAGGCGTTTCTCAACTTCTCCAGGATCTAATTCAATACGGTCAATTCCCAACCTCGAGCTGACTATCGCCGATGTTTCCAACACAAGTTATCAGTTACAAAAACTTCTTGAAACCTTTTATTCATTACTTCGCATATATCTTCCGCCTCCTCAAAAATTTCATCATTTTCTTTTAACCCATCTATAACTACCTTAATTTTTAATTTCCTATTTATAAACTTGTAAAATATTTTGGGCTCGTTCATTCATTCATTTATTCTGTGTGTGTGTGTGTGTGTGTCAGTGTGTGTGTGTGTGTGTGTGTGTGTATGTGTGTGTATGTGTGTGTGTATATGTGTGTTTGTGTGTGTATGTGTGTTAGTGCCAGTGTGTGTGTTAGTGACAGTGTGTTTGTGTGTGGTTTGCAATCACGACGAGGCTATTTCATTGTTGATAACAACAGCGACCGGGGTATTCACGGTCAATATACATATTCATGTGTCAGTGTTTATGTTTGTGTTTGTGTTGTATCCCTGGTGTTTCTATCTAACTTTGCCAGTGGCTGCACGCGCGTATATATATGTGTGTGCGTGTGTTTGTGTTTCATTGGGCTTTTTGGCTTGTTGACGACCATTGTCGGGGCTGTTTTCAAGCGTATCGGTATATTTTCAGGTCTGAGGTTTATTTAACTATGCTAATTATGGGCAATCTATTGGAGACTTTTTATTGAGATTATGGCGACTAGAAGAAGTCAATAAAATTTTCTATAAATATTAATTTGCGGTGGTGCTTATTTCCAATTGACTCGAGACTATTTCTATTTTTCACGCGGACATTTGTGATAAATTACAAAACAGCTTCCTTTTTCACAGCATAATTGTATTTCGCCAGGAAAATGATTAATTATTGGTTGTTATCGTTGTTGGTGTGTCTCTGTACGACATCAACTGAGGCATGTGGCAGAACCGCTATACAGCAGGGCTACATGTCATCATCAGCTAATATCATCAGTTCAACGGAAATGCCCGACACAAACGGCCAATGTGAATGTTGTTATTCGTGCAACCTGGAACCACGCTGCGCCAGTTTCAGCTACGAGACCACCAATCGGTTCTGCACTCTCTACGACTCCGTGGCCGGCTACCACTCTCTCACTAGTGACCAGAACCACGAGTACCTGGTGATGCCGCAGAGGTCGGTGAGCAGACAGGACGAGTTCTGTGTCAACGACCACAACTGTGTCTCGCCGGCTACTCGCTGTCACGGCTACGTATGCACTGATGATGACACAGTCACCTGCAAGGACCTCTTGAATCGCTACAATCTGGACACTACTGGAGTGTACTGGGGATCAGTGGACGGACAGACAATTAAATTGTTTTGCTCCATGAATAGCAACTGGGCAGGATGGACTCTTTTAGTGAACTCTGTCGGACAACAGTGGACAAATGAAACAGCCTTCAGATTTCCTGTGGATGTTACCTATTCAGAGCATGAGTATATGCTTAGGGAATACTCCATCTATGAATTGGCTGACATCATAGCTCATTCAGCAAATGATAGAGATTCGTTTGAAATTGGAATAAATGTACAGGGAAGAATGGTTGTGTTGGAAGTTCCACGTAATAACAGTCTTCTCAGTAGACAACCTCAACCCGCGGTGGTAACCTCCAACAACGGGTTTCGTCTGGATTCCTCCGATACAGCAGTTGTTACACCGTGGCTGGTGAATCACCTGGTGGATGAGGTGTTTGTCAGTATCAGTCCTGACCCGGTGAATATTCCGCACGGTGCGATACACGCCAACCAGAGGTTGTACAGCTACGATGAAGGCCTATTAATGAGGGTAACGATTTGGATCAGGGAATAGTCACTGTCGATTTAGATACGCGTGGAATAATTTCCTAATTACGTGCATATTGGTCGCAGTATCTACCTCGCTCTGATTCTGTTTTTGTGTTTTCTTTTCTGGGGCTGAAATTTACCTTATTTTTGTGAAAATTACCTAATTTTTTCGTGCATAAGATACCCTTTCGACCCCTTGAAATTGTTATGCAAAAATTCTGGAAAAAGTGTTCGTAATGAATAATTGTATTCATCACATAAATAATTAAATTCCCATATCAATCTCTGATCAGGAATATCAACTGGAGTCAGTGTTTCAGAAATACCAGTTAGTTCTTCGTCATCTTCATAAGAGCAGTCATCAAATGATATTTGTGATGAAATGTTTCATCACAAATATCATTGCATGCTGGTGATGAAGGACTTACTTCTATGTATGAGAGACCTCCTATTTTAAAGTGAAAATTCAAACCAGTAATGGGTCTTTTATACACTGGAAAATATGGCATTCAATCAGTGTGTTTGTGTGGCTCTTGGGCGTGTTTGGTTGTTGGTGTGATTCAGCTTGGGTGCATATGCTGGTTCAAGCTTTCTCCTCCTATACCGTGTCTGAATGCTTCTATATCACCACCGTAATAACCCTTCAAAAATACTGTTGACAGTAACTGACAAAAATACTGAGTGACAGCAGCTACACGGGAAGAAGCAGAAGCTTATGAACACACACAGGTGTGTCCCGTGCAGCTCGCTGTCACCGCAGAACCGACCCTCTCCACGCTATGGCGCCACAAGAACGGAAGATGTATTAGAGAGGGCCACCTCCCCAGAATGCATGACATAACACATGACTGATATCTGGTACCATCATTTACTGCTGGATGGACAGGGGCTGTTGGATTATATAATTCGCCCAAAGAAACTCTCCTCCGCCGGGTTTCGAACCACGGACCTCCGCTTGTGAGGCGGGTGTGTAACCACTACACCACGCAGTCCAACAAACTTCATATTCTCAATGGAGTATAATTCTGATTGAATCTTCTCTACACCGCTTCTAGACGTTCTTCTTTCACAATGGTGTGCTGTTTGTGAATCTATTTCCGCCTTAAGTGTGTGTGTGTGTGTGTGTGTGTGTGTGCATTTTTCTCCAAATATATGCTCAAGCATTTCTAACAGCGTGTTGAACCACTCTTATATGGATTCGTGCACTTTTATCGTTCCAATAAATTACTCTATTCAATGCTGTTTGGCTTCATTTCAATCTGGTGTATTACGGTACAGTATGTTATTTATAAACTGGTGTATTAAGGTACAGTATGTTATTTGTAAACTGTTGTATTACGTACAGTATGTGATTTATAAGTTGGTGTATTACGGTACAGTATGTTACTTATAAACTGTTGTATTACGTACAGTATGTGATTTATAAGTTGGTGTAGTACGGTACAGTATGATATTTATATACTGGTGTATTACGGTATAGTATGTTATTTATGTACTGTTATATTACGGTACAGTATGTTATTTATAAACTGGTGTATTACGGTACAGTATGTTATTTATAAATTGGTGTATTACGGTACAGTATGTTATTTATGTACTGTTATATTACGGTACAGTATGTTATTTATAAACTAGTGTATTACGGTACAGTATGTTATTTATAAACTGTTGTATTACGTACAGTATGTGATTTATAAGTTGGTGTATTACGGTACAGTATGTTATTTATATACTGGTGTATTACGGTATAGTATGTTATTTATGTACTGTTATATTACGGTACAGTATGTTATTTATAAACTGGTGTATTACGGTACAGTATGTTATTTATAAACTAGTGTATTACGGTACAGTATGTTATTTATAAATTGGTGTATTACGGTACAGTATGTTATTTATGTACTGTTATATTACGGTACAGTATGTTATTTATAAACTAGTGTATTACGGTACAGTATCTTATTTATAAACCGGTGTATTAAGGTACAGTATTTTTATTTATAAACTGGTGTATTACGGTACAGTATGCTATTTATAAACTGGTGTATTACGGTACAGTATGCTATTTATAAACTGGTGTATTACGGTACAGTATCTTATTTATAAACCGGTGTATTGCGTAAATAAGACTTTTTTTATATTTTCCAGTGAATATTTTGCTGTTTTTATTATTCGCGCATTTGGTGGTGCTAATCACGTCAGTTTTAAACGAAGTTGTTTTGTTTAATTCGTGTAATTTGACACAGAATAGCGGCAACGTTTAATAAGTTCAGCTCGATGAAATTTCAGACGATGTTATAACGATAATTCGTGCTGGAATTTCAATAGACTATTGGAAGCTGTACAAATTTTAACATAAACCTAATTACTGAGCTATAAAATCGATTTGTTTAAGTATATAATTTATATAACATCAATTTATATCTGCATATAAAACTACACAGGCACATAAACTATTTTCTGGCTAGGGCACACCGAACAACGTTGTTGGATTATATCCTAGATCAGGGGTTCTCAACCTTTCTGGTGCTTTCATACCCCCAATGCATTGTTGAATATGGTCCCATACCCCCTTTACTAGATTGTTGAAATAATTATCACCAATCCTATTATTTTCCAGTATGTCTTCCAGATCCACGTAGTATTTCAATCGCTTGAATTCACTGTTTACTTTATACATGGATTACTAGGAAATTTATAACCATTGTTAACCATATATTATTTATAAACCAGTGATCATTTGCAACAGTGCACACAAATCCAGTCTTTGGTTCCCATACCCTCAAGTGGTATGGGTACCCTCGGTTAATAACCCCTGCTCTAGATGTTCAACATGCTCATGCGGTTGACGCAAAATCGCTGGCTTAACAGGTCTCATCAGTGTGACTGTCTCAGTGTGTTGTTGTTATGCCGGCATATCCACACACGACAGCGAAAGTTGTTATAAGCCTCTTGCTGCATTTGGAAGGCGAATTCTCGTGACTTAGCGCCGTAACTACTGCCGTCTGTGAGCTCAACACAGCTTGCGCGTTTAACTTGGCTCACTGCATTGTGTGTGTCGAAATATCGTGCGTCACAAGTCGGCAGGGCATCCTCTGCCAGGTGACATTCAGAA
This sequence comes from Sacculina carcini, assembly GCA_916048095.2. Taxonomy (NCBI): domain Eukaryota; kingdom Metazoa; phylum Arthropoda; class Thecostraca; family Sacculinidae; genus Sacculina; species Sacculina carcini. Next base: position 6,698,292 of record OU696592.1, on the reverse strand, counting down.
CGCCAGGGTCTCTGCCCGACAAAGCCGCTTCTGAACACGTGCATTGTGCAAGCAGCACTGCGGTGTGGCCGCTTGTAGCGCGTGAGAGAGGGTCTGCTGTGTCGCCTCCCACACGCCGAGCTGTTGAAACTGGCGCTGCGTCGAGGAGCGTGGTCGTATGGAGGCAGTGTCAGGTGGGGAGTGGAAGTTCCTCGTGCTGTGCTCGTGAGCCAGGGTGTTTGCGTGCCCACAGACTGTCTGGCCCCGGTCACGAGACTGGCGGGCACGTGGCGCGAGCACGAGGACACGCGGACGGCGGTGGTGAGCAGTAACTGTGAAGGCTTCACTTTGGAGGACCACTCTCGAGCCTCGAACGTGATCACACACGCCACCACCACCAGGAAACCTGACAACCATAGTCACATGTGCGATTACTTGTTCACATGAGAGACCTGAATATATTTCGGTGTTGTTTGCCGATGCTAATAATAAATTATAGTTGTTCACACAAAAAACGCACCAAATTCTTTCCACCATCATTTTCACAGTGATTTTTCAAATCGTTCTTGCCAGCTCTGGCATTGAAATTCGCTGAAAAATAATTTCTTATAATATCTCGTGCCAACACGGCATCAACACTTGCTCGCTTGGTTTTATTCACAACATATTGAAGGTTAAATGCCTAAGTGGCAGCTGCTACACGGGAAGAAGCCGAAGCTTATGAACACACAGGCGTGCCCCGTGCAGCTCGCTGCCACCGCAGAACCGACCCTCTCCACGCTATGGCGCCACAAGGACGGAAGACGCATTAGAGAGGACCACCTCCCCAGAATGCATGACACGACACATGACTGATATCTGGTACCATCATTTACTGCTGGGTGCACAGGGGCTGTGTGATTGTAGAATTCGCCCAATGAAATTCTGCTCCGCCGGGCTTCGAACCAAGGACCTCCCGCTTGTGAGGCGGGTGTGCTAACAACTGCACCACGGAGTCCACGATTATTGGTGTTAGCCAATTGTTGAAAACTTGAAGAGTGGCTAGCTTCGCTAATGCATGTTTTTGGTGCGACAGAAATTTCGTCTCGCGCCACCTCGCGACCCTACCAGCTGTGTGCACGCCTATTCGTCTGTATGTCTGTGTGTCATTATGTGTGTGTTGTAGGAGCATGTGTGCGTGAGAGCTTGTTTGTACGTGTGTGCGATCGTCCTGTTCAGTTATGTCTGTGCGTGTAAATAGATTCGGTCCAAATCACTCACGTTGTTAACTTGTGTTGTTCCGTGGCTACCAGCCGCCAAACACACGCATGATACTAAAATTCTTCCTAAATTTGCGCATAAAAGTCTCCAGATTAATGGGCTGCTGGTAAGTGCATTTTGCGAAAGTGTGACCTCAAATACATAAGTGTGATTTATTTATAATGGACCTGCCAGTATTGTCTTCAGGGATATAAGACCTCACTACCATTCTGCGTGTCTGAGTGTAAAAGTGAATGAAAAATGAATAAATAAATCACAAATAGTATATAATTTGCAATCAATTTTAATAATAAATAATAAACATTTAGAATTAACAAAGAAACATTGGAAACGTTTTTTAAATACACACTAAATTATCGTACTAATTAACATTAAGAAACATTAACATTGAGAAACATTATCATTAAGAAACATCAACATTACGAAACATTAACATTAAGAAACATTAACATTACGAAACATTAACATTAAGAAACATTAACATTAAGAAACATTAACATCAAGAAACATTAACATTAAGAAACATTAACATTAAGAAACATTAACATTAATAAACATTAACATTAAGAAACATTAAGTAACATTAGGAAAATTGTAATTCGTTCAATTTGTTTCCTAGTTGAGATTTGTGATTATTGAGATCTTCATGAGATTGAAATCTAGTTGAGATTTGAGATATCTGATTATTTGAAGTGCTTGTGCAGCCACTGAAAAAGTTATTGATATTTACATCCAATTCCGGCGACAATTGATCCAATATAAGTACACGGGTGATGCAGGGATTTCTGCTTGAGAGCCGTCTCCAGAGATGACTGAGACGATGAGCTCATCTGCTCCATCATATCCACTTCTCGCTGGTACCCTGCACGTGACACACATGCACGTGTTCAGTTACTAACTTCAGCAGAGTGTCGAGATCTTTTTGTAATGCATATTATTATTATTATTATTATTATTAATTACAGGCAAATCCAGTAGCATGGGAAGAGTGCAAGCACTATTACCACCTTAAGGTGGCCCCATGTACCGGAAGCGCCCAAAAGATCAGAGAGAAATAGAGTTCGAAGAGAAAAAAGTCTAGAAAGAGAGTTGGAAAGAAAATAATAAATAAATAACAATAAATAGTAAACCATCATCCGATAACAATCCATAATGTCACTCCGCCCACGTTCCTCAACAAATAACAACAATCAACAATAAATATGTGATTCAGTAAATAACAGCCATCAATGAATATGAATAAATATTAATAAATAAGAAATAAATAACAATCAAGAACAATAAATATGATTCAATAAGAAACATCCAACAATAAATATAAACATGATTCAATAAGTAGCAACAACACAAATAAATATGATTCAATAATTAACAACACCAATAAATATGATTCAATAAACAACAACACCAATAAATATGATTCAATAAACAACAACACCAATAAATATGATTCAATAAACAACAACAACAAAAAATATGATTTAATAAACAACAACAACAAAAAATATGATTCAATAAGCGGCAACAACAATAAATATGATTCAATAAAAAACAACAACAATAAATATGATTCAATAAACAACAACAACAATAAATATGATTCAATAAACAACAACAACAATAAATATGATTCAATAAACAGCAACATATAAAGGAAACGTATTTGTACCTATCTCTCCTGCCTCTAATTGTCAGTTTATTTTGATGTTGAAATGAGAGAGGTGCTTTGATCAAAATGTCACATGATGTTATTGTTTATACTTTGCCGTGATTAGAATCAACGGTATTCGCGGAGGTTTGAAATTCGTGAGTGTGCTAGAGAGGATGGTAATATACTTCTACACTAATCTCACAAAATAACAGTAATATTCCGGTAGGTGCATTTTTCCGCATCATCCCTAGTTAATCTGAATCTCTTCCATGTATCGCTGAAAAATAAACCAGTGCAAATTATCAACGTATAATTCTAGACTGAAACAATACAGTAGATTAATTACGCTCGCCACTCCAAACATCACCAGCCACACAACAAATTCCTCTCCAACCAGGCTTCCGACTGCTTCGTTATACTACCAGGATCTACATGCATGATGGATATTCTTTCAACAAGACCCACTCAACACCCTCACTTCAGTAGCTTACCAAACAGAATGAGAGTGGTGCCTGCAGCAGCTAGCAGAAATCCCAACAACATGGTTCTCATGGCGTACAGCAGAAATCTGCCTGCCAGACTGCCTGAGAAAACCGTGTGGGTCTCGTGCTCACTGCTAGCATCACTACACCTCCTCATCACAACAGCAGGCGGGCAACAGTGAGGATGAACAGCACGAGACGGTCACGGGGAAGCAGCAGAGACAGAGCATGTCTCGTGCACCCACTGCCAGTCGCCATGACAACAACACTGACTGCCATATTCCTGTGCATGATCCAGATGCAATGAAAACAACCAATATCAACACCATGATACATTGTGTGTGTGTGTGTGTGTTCAAGTTCAAGTTCAAATTGTATTTTTTCCACAAGCAAATAACAAATAGCATAACAACAATAAATAAAGAAAGTGGATATAGAGTCTGCTGAGACATTGTCTCTTTTGCAGACTTATGTAATAATGATAATTTTGTTCCAGCATGAAACATTGACAAGTGATTAAATATTAATTATATGATAAAGTGATTAAACATTGTTATATATATGAGTTGTTAAATAATTATATATATATAACAATGTGTGATGTATGACACGCTATATTATATAGATTTAATGGCACAACAATATTACCAGATACACAATTCATAGTACTCTCTCACACATATTGAGTGTGACACAGAATTGACAATGACAATAATGACGATGACAAAAATTAAACACTGCACATGAGTCGAGAATATGTTAAAAATCACATTTTCGGCATGTCAGCACGCTATCATGCAGAGGTACAACATGATACGTCAGTGATCCAAATCGAGCAAGTACTTTTTTTAATGTGTGTGTGTGTGTGTGTGTGTGTGTGTGTGTGTGTGTGTGTGTGTGTGTGTGTGTGTGTGTGTGTGTGTGTGTGTGTGTGTGTGTGAATTACATAAATTAATACATTGATACATTGACACGTATATAAATTACATTAATTAATATATTAATACTCTGATTATTAGATTAATACATTAATTAATATATTACTACATTGAGTATTACAATATTACATTGATTATTACATTATTACATTATTACATTTATTAATACAATGATATATTGATTATTACATTAGTACATTTATTGATACATTAATACATTGGTTATTTCATTAATACATTAAGTATTACGTTAGTATATTAATTATTACATTAATATATTGGTCATTGCATTAATTAATACATTAATACATTACATATTACGTTTATACATTCGCATATTGATGGATACATTAATACATTAAGTATTACATTATTACATTAACACATTGATTATGACATTAATCGGTAAATTATTACATTAATTATTAAAATATTACATTAATTATTAAAATATTACATTAATTAATACATTATTGCATTAACCATTACAGTATTACATTTATTATTACATTATTACATTAATCATTGCATTAATACATTGATTATTACATTGACACATTGATTATTACATTGTTACATTTTATTATTACGTTAATATATTACTCACATAACACATTCTTCAAGAAATAAAAACTTTTAATACGTTATAAAATTGAAGTATGCGTTTTATCAAGTTATTTTATTTGCACCATCTTGCTCATAATTGTGAGTGATGTTTATTCAATGTCAGAACAAGAGGAAAACAGCTAAAATTCCACTTGTGGTGCTGTTGTTTGTTTTGTGTGGTGTCAAGTCAAACACAGCGCTAACTTCTTGAATTATGAGAAAAACTCCAACAAGAAGATTCACTACGAGAATGGCACGTGTTCTCATAGAAAAGCTAACTTTAACATCTCTAATTAAACTCTGAAAATAATTAAGCGATGCATTAGGCAAGTTAAAGTCTTTTAACTTAGAATTGTAAGTTCGAGCAAGGCTTAAAAGTTAAAATTAGAGCTTCCACCTAGAATTAATCAAAACAATTTTGTTCAAGACAGTTTTTTGCGGATGATATGTCGTTTATTGACTCATGTGCCAAATTTGTCTGCATCAGCTGATATATTGACTGGTTGAAACATATATTTTCTCCACAAAGTGAAAAACACATCGCATTCTCCCGGGAGGCCCGTTTAAAGAAAGAATTCTGCTCTGAGGGAAGCAGGAATAATTCAGTAGCACATCCAGAGTGCAATTATGGGGGGGGGGGCTGAATTATGTATGAGTGACTAGGTAGCGTGTGAAGGTCATGACTTGGGATATTTTTCAATGATATAAACACACACATTTACACACACAATAATGCTTTGCGATAATGTTTATATCAACAAATTCTACTGAAAGATATTTTTCAGAAGCATTTTGGTTTTGAGGAGTTGATGAAAACATTGGGGGGGCCTTCAGCCTCCTGAACGCCCCCTTCTGAATCCGCCAGTGCAATAATTTAGCGTAATGATTCATAGATACAAATTACAAAATTAAATGCTTAAATAATTTGGCTATAAGGAAGATAAATACAGTATTTATTAATATATATATGTATATATATATATATATATATATATATATATATATATATATATATATATATATATATATATATATATATATATATATATACATATATATATATATATATATATATATATATCTGACTTGCTTGCATAGTCTCTTTATTATAATGTATAATGTTATATAAAGTAATGTAATGTATAATGTTGTATAATGTCAAACTGAATTATAATGTAGAGAGAGAGAGAGTAGTGTATGAGTCGCTAGCCTGGTATTTCCTGTTTCATCTGTACTCTTCTCATATCTTCTAGCAGTGTGACGTTTCTCTCTCACTCTCTCTCTCACACATAATATATCTTGACTTGTATGTCTATCGATCGTTCATTAAGACAGACACTCTTCTTCTGCACGCGCTTCCTCTCTCGCGTTCATTTGTGTTTTTGCCTTTGCTGTATATTTGTTTCTTCATCACATTACCGTGTGTGTGTGTGTGTGCCGATATGGCTGTATGCTGACACACACACACACACACACACACACACACACATTATCCTTATTGCATTCTGTTTTGGATCTGCCATGGAAAAGGATATATCACTTGATATAAGTGAACGATAAAACAATAATGCATAATTGATGGGGCGTTTTTTTAGCTAGCAAAAAACGTGATATTAATCGATGCACACTTTCTTGTGCCAATCGCAGAATATGACACTGACAAATATTATTAATAACCGCAAATATATATTGTTAATTTACAAAAATTGTTCTTTTATGTATTATTATTATTAATATTAACAACAACATTGCTAATTATCAAATTATCCACAAAATTGCAATATTGCAAATACGTGCATGTTGCATGTTGATGTTCTTGCTATGTGTTGTTTGCTCCTTGCAACGCAAGTACGTTTGAATGTATTGATCAGCATGAGGCTGTGTTTGAAAGCTAACAGCTGTTACACTTCCTCTCTCATTCTCTCCCTCTCTCTCTATTTCACATCTTCTTAGCATCCGTCTGTCTATTCTTCGTCACTGCATTTCATTGAGAAATCACAATGCCCCGCGGCGTTCTAGTCGGCGTGTCATTGTGTGCCGTTTGAAAGCAACCGAATGCGGTCTATTGAAACGGTCCCAGTCGAACATCGTGTATATGCGAAATACAGTGAAATTCCCGATAACAGAAAAAATATGTGAAATAACAAATATAATACAGGCAAATGTGAAATCGAAATTATTTTTCTAAACTTCTTCAAATAATATCATGCTTGTGTAAGAACTTTTTGTGTTGTCATTAAAATGTTTATGGAATTATACAATCAAATTACACCTCAAAATGTCAATACATTTTACTTTACTTTGTAAATGCATTAATTACAGCTGACACATCATCACTTGAAATCAATTGCATCCAGATTGTTAAGACACCAATATAAAATACTCCCAATATCGCACGATTTTTCACTCAACAAGCCTCAAAACAGTTCACTTGTCATTTTCTCACCATTCACGAACGAATTGGCATTTGACCCATTCAGGCACACACACTGACACACACTGACATACACACATACTGACTCACACACATACACACACTGACACACACACACACTCACACACACTGACACACACACTGACACACACTGACACACACACTGACACACACACTGACACACACACTGACACACACACTGACACACACACTGACACATACACTGACACATACACTGACACACACACTGACACACACACATTGACACACACTGACACATACACTGACACACACACTGACACATACACTGACACACACTGACACACACACACTGACACACACACTGACACACACACTGACACACACTGACACACACACTGACACACACACTGACACACACACTGACACACACACACTGACACACACACTGACACACACACTGACACACACACTGACTCACACACTGACACACACACTGACACACACACTGACACACACACTGACTCACACACTGACACACACACTGACACATACACTGACACATACACTGACACACACACTGACACACACACATTGACACACACACTGACACACACACTGACACACACACTGACACACACACATTGACACACACTGACGCACACACTGACACATACACTGACACATACACTGACACACACACTGACTCACACACTGACACACACACTGACACACACACTGACACACACACTGACTCACACACTGACACACGCACTGAAACACACTGACACATACACTGACACACACTGACACACACACTCACACACACTGACACACACACACACACACACACACACACACACACACACATTGACACACTCACATACTGACACACACTCACACACTGACACATATACATACACCTGATACATACACCACATATACATACAATGATACCTGATGATTCGTCCTTTTTTCGATCGGTCGGTTCGATGCGATTTCAAATTACATAATCAACTAGAAAATACTGCTTATTCTGTAGTTGATTTAAATCAGTTTATTTGTTATATGCGCATTATAGAATACTGCTTATATAACTATACATATACTGTTTACACTAGCATACTGTCAAAAACACAACCACAATCATATTAAATAATACATTACATTATATATATATATATATATATATATATATATATATATATATATATATATATATTAAGTGCATATCTCTCTGGTAAATCATACATCGTGTAAATATAAGTGGGTAAAATAATTAAGCAAATATTTTAATCAATAAATTCATTTACTGTGTGTAGATGTGTATGTCTATCTGTTTACAATTGTTTGTGTGTGTGTGTGTCAGTGTGTGTGTGTGTGTGTGTGTGTGTGTGTGTGTGTGTGTGTGTGTGTGTGTGTGTGTGTGTGTGTGTGTGTGTGTGTGTGTGTGCGTGTGTGTCAGTGTGTGTGTGTGTGTGTCAGTGTGCGTGTGTGTGTCAATGTGTCAGTGTGTGTCAACAATATGTGATATGTTCTGTTTTGTCGTGACTGACTCGCCAAACTAATCAACATATGCCCGCAGGCTAATCGTAGGTGACCTCGCATGCTTGTCACGTGATCTGACATTATTGCTGTCATCCGGTTGCCGCACTGTGTCAATATTTACTGTAATTATTACCCGGTAGTAATTACATTTGTCCCACACATATTAATAATTAAAATATTTGCATGTTAGCAAAGTGTATATTCAGCCTGTGCACTATTTACAAAGTTTCAGTGAAAGTTCCAAGTGAATGAACATTGTAATTGATCTGAAACAAGGCTTATCAGCAAAAACACATGATAATATCACTATATTATCGTATAATTTATATAAATAGTACATAGAATTGATGAATATGTTTTTGAAATTATATAATGAATATATTTTTACACAATATACTATCAATTCATTATTTTTTACTATACTCCAGTGTAGCAGGGTGTATTAAATACACATTTTATCATTCAATGTGTGTGTGTGTGTGTTAATTGCTTAAAGCTTATACTTACCGTGTATATTAAGTGTGTGACGAGCTTCATACGCTTCCACCTCAACAACATCAACAACAATAATAACAATAACACGCCGACATCACGTTCAATTTCACTGTCAACAACATTACAACACTCTCTTCCTCTTCCTTCAACTCTCCCATATCTCTCTCTCTCTGTCTTCACCTACACATGTGTGTGTGTGTGTGTACTGGTGTAAGGCGTGTGACAGGCCCAGCGAGCGACCAGAGAAAGACTGAGCCATCTTCTCTATCATGTGTGTGTGTGTGTGTGTGTGTGTGTGTGTGTGTGTGTGTGTGTGTGTGTGTGTGTGTGTTCAGCCAATTGGCCAGAAATCGTGGATTTGGCCGACACACACACACACATACGTGCGTTTGCGTGGGAATGGAAGCGAGAAGGACAGAGAGAGAGAGAGAGAGAGAATATGAGAAGGTATCACAGGAACTTTGCATTGCAGTCAACTTTGTCATCGTATTGTCTGACTGTATGATGTGTGTGTGTGTGTGTGTGTGTGTGTGTGTGTGTGTGTGTGTGTGTGTGTGTGTGTGTTAACTGTATATCTCTTCAACACACACACACACACACACACACATATACATATGCAAGCACACACACGCACACTGACACACATACACACACATACACACACACGCACACTGACACACATACACACACACACATACACGTATATACAAATATACATGAATTCATGGCAATGTCAATAGAGCCAACGCTTGTAGCGTGGTGGATACAGCCTACAGAACAATAAGACAACAAGCGGACATATGTGTATAATGTGTGTGATGTGTGATGTTTATCACAGACGCGAGACAATCAATGTTGAGCGACACACACAAACACACACACACACAAACACACAAGCACACACAAACACACACACACACAAACACACACAAACACACACACACAAACACACAAGCACACACGGTGGGGGAGACGAAGGGCTGGGGGGCGGGGGGTTGAGATAAGTCAATACCAACGAGGTTGATACAGATGGAAGGAAGCAGATGCATTGTGACATCATCTCTTGTTCGTAGTCGTTTCCACGGCAATATGCTCGTTCTGCTACGCCTCCAGTCGTATATTGCACAGATACGGCCCTATTAACAACCTCATTGCGTGTGCGTGTGTGTTTGTCAGTGTGTGTCAGTGTGTGTCAGTGTGTGTGTCAGTGTGTGTGTGTGTGTGTCAGTGTGTGTGTGTGTGTGTGTATCAGTGTGTATGTGTGTCAGTGTGTCAGTGTGTCAGTGTGTGTGTGTGTCAGTGTGTGTGTGTCAGTGTGTGTGTGTGTGTGTGTGTCAGTGTGTGTGTGTGTGTGTCAGTGTGTGCCAGTGTGTGTGTGTGTGTCAGTGTGTGTGTGTGTGTGTGTGTCAGTGTGTGTGTGTGTGTCAGTGTGTGTGTGTGTGTGTCAGTGTGTGCCAGTGTGTGTGTGTGTGTCAGTGTGTGTGTGTGTGTGTGTGTGTGTGTGTGTCAGTGTGTGTGTGTGTGTGTGTGTGTGTGTGTGTGTGTGTGTGTATCAGTGTGTATGTGTGTCAGTGTGTCAGTGTGTCAGTGTGTGTGTGTGTCAGTGTGTGTGTGTCAGTGTGTGTGTGTGTGTGTCAGTGTGTGTGTGTGTGTGTCAGTGTGTGTGTGTGTGTGTCAGTGTGTGCCAGTGTGTGTGTGTGTCAGTGTGTGTGTGTGTGTGTGTGTCAGTGTGTATGTGTGTCAGTGTGTGTGTGTGTGTGTGTGTGTGTGTGTGTGTGTGTGTGTGTGTGTGTGTGTGTCAGTGTGTGTGTGTGTGTGTGTCAGTGTATGTGTGTGTGCCAGTGTGTGTGTGTGTATGTGTGTGTCAGTGTGTGTGTCAGTGTGTGCCAGTGTGTGTGTGTGTGTCAGTGTGTGTGTGTGTGTGTCAGTGTGTGTGTGTGTCAGTGTGTGCCAGTGTGTGTGTGTCAGTGTGTGTGTGTGTGTGTGTGTGTGTGTGATCAATTATATGGTGGTGTTCTCATTGGAGAAAGCTTTGTTTCTACAATGTTTGTTGAATGTTTGTTCTTGTCGAGTTTTTAATGATGCGTCACATTTGTCACACTGTTGTGAAAATAATTGTTTCATTTTTATTATCCTGTCATATTTCAACTATGCTTGATGTTCTCCTCTTTATATTTTCATATTCTTTCTTGCGTCATATTATATGCTGTCTCACACGGCACACACACACACACACACATACATACACACACTGACACACACACACACACACACACACACACACACACACACAGTTTATGCAGCGACTAGGACTTTTGTTTGATTCACAGTTTTAAGATATGCTATCTTATCTTCTCCATCAATCCTTTCTTCATTTCTAGTTTGTGTATGTGTGCGTGTGTGCGTATGTGTATGTGTGTGTGTATGTGTGTGTATGTTTTTCTGCGTGTCTATATTTATGCGTATAAGTGTGTGTGTGTGTGTGTGTGTGTCTGTTTTTGGCAAGGAAGACATGTTGTTTTACTTGATTGGCTTGGGGACCAGTGCGAGTGTGTTGACTGGGATTACAGCAATGCTCCCTGGTGTGATGAACACTATAAATAACAGAGCATAGCTTGTACATCTTGAGCAGAACATCTGCTGGACCGGTTTGCACCGACAAAACTCACTCACTTTTATCCTTCTATCTCTTCTTCCAACTCCCTTTCTCGTTCTTTTTCAGCCTGAAATTCATGCACTGAAAAAGGCTTGACGGCGGAAGATTTGAGTGCAAGCGTATTTTAGTTTGTTTCATGGGCTTAAATCCTGGGGGGTATGGGGGGTATATATACCCCCCGACAAATTGGCTGGGGGGTATGAATATGCAATTATACCCCCCGAGAATTCTGCTGAGTTCAGTTCATTGGGTATATTATCATCAAAATCAGCATAGAAGGCAAATGACAATAGACCAAAAATGCAAGAAATAATAAATATGTGAAGAATTATATTACGCAATACACTTTTCATTGAGATATGTGTATTGTAATTGAATAGGCTGAAAATAGTTGAGGGTACTACGCAATTAGCCGAACTTTGAACACTAATGCATGATGGATGTCATCCCCCCGAGCCTCGACACAAATTCACGCCCATGGTTTGTTTCTACCCAAAAAATAACTGTTTCGGACATTTTTTGGTGAAGGAAATTTTGTCGAACTTTGTTGCAATCTCTAGAGCCACAACATGCACATATGTATCATTAATGTGTATTAGTTCAGATAAAGTAGCGCGTGCAAGCATACAAGTCATATCTGTCAAATAACGTGCATAAATAATTCCTGGTTCTTCTCAATGTTCAATATAATTTTGAAATAAAATATTTGTGTTTTCAGTTCAATAAACTCCAAGTGTATGATTCAATTACGCTCGTGAATTTTGTTTAAATTTTACTTGTTTGTTTTTAAGAATATTGTGATATCTTCATTCAACTATTGTATTGCTTTGTTTGTGAATACAGTTGAAATTGTCTATAATATATTCTTATGCACAGATATTCTTATGATATTATTCTCACATAATAGCATACATTATGATCTGAAATTTTTTTAATTTGTTCATGTTATAATTTTTTGCCGATTCTTTTACACGATTTGAGCACACAAAACAACCCAAAAAGTGAAGTTTGTGCCTTTGTGTGTGCCATTGCTATTATATCGATATCTGAATAAGGCTGGTCTGAATACACGAGCTCAATGGTATACTCGTATATCAGGGAATTGAAACGTAAATATTGCGATGAACCACTTGAAATTATCAAGATTATGAAATAAACCTGGCTCGCGGGTGCAAAGTAAAAACTATACGGGTCGAATACACTGTACAATAATTTTCTCTAGATGTGGTTCTCTAACTGCTGATAACAAATTGTGATTGTATAAGGAAATATTGTGATTACGAGTAAATATGCTAGGTGAGACTAAGCTGACTTAATTGAAGATAGTTTAGGCTTGGTTGGATTGGGTATGTTCAGTTTAGGTTGGATTCAGCAGGGTTGGGCTAAGTTACATTGGGTTAAGTTAAGTTAGGTTAGATTGGTTAGCTCATGACAGGCACATTGGATATAGAGGTAAGCAAGCTGATTTGATTTGATTTGATTATTATTACTCTACTCTCTGACAAAAACCCGCACTCTATTCGCAGCATTGTCTTGCAGGGAGAGGAGCCTCTGGTTGGCGTGTATCGCACCGTGCGGAATATTCACCGGGTCAGGACTGATACTGACAAACACCTCATCCACCAGGTGATTCACCAGCCACGGTGTAACAACTGCTGTATCGGAGGAATCCAGACGAAACCCGTTGTTGTTGGAGGTTACCACCGCGGGTTGAGGTTGTCTACTGAGAAGACTGTTATTACGCGGAACTTCCAACACAACCATTCTTCTTTGGTCATTTATCCTAATGTCAAATGAATCTCTATCATTTGCTGAATGAGCTATGATGTCAGCGAATTCATAGATGGAGTATGGCTGTTGTCTGGACTGACTAAGATCCACAGGAAATCTGAAGGCTGTTTCATTTGTCCACTGTTGTCCTGCAGAGTGTACTAAAAGAGTCCATCCTCCCCCGTTGCTGTTCATGTTACAAAACAATTTAATTTTCTGTGCGTCCACTGATCCCCAGTACGCTCCATTAGTGTCCAGATTGTAGCGATGCAAGAGGTCCTTGCAGGTGACCGTGTCATCATCAGTGCATACGTAGCCGTGACAGCGAGTAGCCGGCGAGACACAGTTGTGGTCGTTGACACAGAACTCGTCCTGTCTGCTCACCGACCTCTGCGGCATCACCAGATACTCGTGGTTCTGGTCACTAGTGAGAGAGTGGTAGCCGGCCACGGAGTCGTAGAGAGTGCAGAACCGATTGGTGGTCTCGTAGCTGAAACTGGCGCAGCGTGGTTCCAGGTTGCACGAATAACAACATTCACATTGGCCGTTTGTGTCGGGCATTTCCGTTGAACTGATGATATTAGCTGATGATGACATGTAGCCCTGCAGTATAGCGGTTCTGCCACATGCCTCAGTCGATGTTGTACAGAGACACACCAACAACGACAACAACCAATAATTCATCATTTTCCTGGCGAAATACAATAATGCTTTAAAAAAGGAAGATGTTTTGTAATTTATCACAAATGTCCGCGTGAATAAACAGAAATAGTCTCGTGCCAATTTGAAATAGGCACCACCGCAGAATAATGTTTAAATATGGCTCACTTATATATAATTTTCAATTTATCCTCTTAAATATGCATACATTTATTTTTGACCTTACAAATATATTTTTACTTATATGGGTGATTATCAATTTGCGTTCAAGTATAGATTTAAACGATAAACTGAGAGGAATTAGAATAGAAAATTGAATCATTTTGTTTAGGCTTGACAAAAAAACTACATCAAGCAGAATTAATTGAAAATATAAAATGAGAGGTTTGTGAAGCTCACAATTACTCCTCACGCGCGAACAATGTTTCCTTTGACAAGCCCAGTTTCACACAGACACAAACGTGTTTTATGTAATGTTTGGTCGGTGTTTATTGATTGCTGTTAATGGGGCTGAGGCGGTCCTCAGAGTATTGCCAGGAGTGCCAGTATAACCAGCTCACGTGAATAGACAAACATAATTTTTATTGATAACATTCATTCTTCATTCGTCCAACATTCCTATATTGACCATGAGTGTGTAAGCATCTAAAGGTTTAATTTCACTCCTGCAATATAGAAATATCACTTGCCAGCAATATTTTTACTCGTAAAACTGTTTGCTTGTTTGTTTTGTTGGTGCGGTGGCTGGGAAACACATTGAAGGTCGTTAATTACCACGGGAATTAAAATAGGCATCATTACTTAGCATAACTTATACACGGCGAAAGAAACAGCTTATCAAATTCAACGCAAAATAAATTGGACAATAAATATGGAATTTACTAATATTATAACTAAGATATTTTGCAATTCTTCAATTGACATATATCGCCATCTACATATATATTTGTGTGTAATTTGCTAATATTATTGTGTTAGGTTGAAAAATAATGCACGTGTTATAGGAAAACTTGCTGAATTTTAGTTTATTTGTAAATATAATGTAATATAATGTTATATTACAATGTAATATTATGTTCGCCTACGAAAGTAGACAAACTATTTGACAACGCTAAATATCTTTTGTCGACTGCAATTCTGAAATGACAAACATTGCGCAAGAAGTAAAATGAGTCTCATCCTTTTGTATTACGCCGCTAGAATTTGCTTTGGTTCTTATTTGTTGCTTGTGGGCGATATGGAAAATATTTTTGGTGTCTTTTAAGCCGAAGCGCTATGTACAAGTGCTGTTTCTTTGAAGGAGGTGAAATTTTTCGGTGAAATTTGAACGTAAGTTGCTGTAAATTACACGTTACCTAGTAGGGTGTAGCCTTAATGCGTTTATGGTTGTTTTTTATTATTTGTCGTTTCAATGGTGATCTGTATGCTCTTCATTTCGTTGAATTACTGTTTTTATTGTAATGTGGCGTTGTCTATATTTAGTGTCAATGGGATTGAGCGGTTTTTTAAACAATCTAACTACTCATATTGCTATTGTTTAGAAATGTGAGGGTTATTTGAGGTGTTATGTTTTTCAGAGTATGCAAGTTGTTAAAAGACATATATTAGTATGTATCATCCAGGGTTTTTGTTGTTTTTAGGGCTGACTCATTTGACGGTAACGTTACTATAAAGAATGTTCAATGTTTATTGAATCATATTTTTTAGTTTATTGTCATTTACTGTCGCGCAATTTTAATTCCGTGTTGTTTATTATGCCATGTTTTATTTTCAAACGGAAATCTAGTTAATTTAGTTGAAGTTGCGTGTGCTCACACGAAACCCACCATGTGATAATTGGGCTACACTTTTTTGAGAAACGAACGCAATCATTTCACCTGGCGAGGGAATCGAACCCCATGAGGCGGACTGCCAATAATTTCCGGTGAAAATCACTGGGATGCAATTCGGTGGTGGGCCAATTGAAATCATCTCATGTGAATTATTCAATTGTCTTTTTCTCTCTAGAGTCTGCTGGCATAAAATGCTAACTGTATTTGTGTGTGTGTGTGTGTAGTAGTGTTATCAGTAGTAGTGGTTTATTGTCACACAACAACAACAACAATAACAAATTAATCACACCAAAGTATATCCCGGGAACACACACACACAGTGTGTCAAGCCAGATATATACAACTAACTGACTTCTTAACAGACACACACATAAACATATACATAAATACATAAACTCATATATACATAATATACACAATATACAAGATACACATACACAATAATACAATATACACAAATATAAACACAACATACGCATTCACACACATACACATTCACACACACATACGCATTCATACATACACATTCACACACATACAGATTTACACATATTCACACACACACATACACATCCACACACATACGCATTCACACACATACACATTCACACACACATACACATTCACACATACACACATACACATTCATTCACACACATACACATTCACACACATACACATTCACACACATACACATTCACACACACATACACATTCACATTCACACCCACATACATAAACATATTTTATAAATACACAAACCCACATATATACACAATAATACACAATATACCACTGTTGTGTGTGTGTGTGTGTGTTGATGCAGAGGCTGGGAGAGACAGAGGGGCGGGGGAGATGGACAGGCACGTGAGCGACTCGTCACGACGACAGAGACTGAGCAGTCTTGAGCAGCACTTGCTCAGTGCTCGTTCAGTGCTCAATGTAGACTGTTTGTTGGACTCAGTGCAGGCGCTGGTCGCTGATATCGATCATCCGGCTATCAAACGCATCAAAAACATCGACTCTTTCCTCTCACGGTCTCACACACACACTAACACACACACACGTATATATACACATATACACACACACACACACACACACACACACACACACTAACACACACACTAACACACTAACACGTATATATACACATATACACACACACACACACACACACACACACACACACACACACACACTAACACACACACTAACACATACACTAACACACACACTAACACATATACACTAACACACACGTATATATACACACATATATACACACTAACACATATACACACTAACACACACACTAACACACACACCAGCACACACTAACACGCACACTAACACCCACACTAACACACTAACACACGTATATATACACATATATACACACTAACACACATATATACACACTAACACATATACACGTATATATACACACACACACACGGATATATACACACTTACACATACATTACATTACATACACACACACACTAACACACACACACACTGACACACACACACACTAACACACACTAACACACACTAACACACACTGACACACACTAACACACACTAACACACATACACACTAACACACACTGACACACACACACACACACTAACACACACACACACACACACTAACACATATACTAACACATACACACACGTATATATACACACTAACACACATATATACACACTTACACATATACACGCACTAACACATATACACGCACTAACACATACACACGTATATATATAAACTTACACATATACACGCACTAACACATACACACGTATATATATAAACCTACACATATACACGCACTAACTATTCAATACGCACTATTCAAATGAATTAACTTCTGTTCATATATATGTTTATATATTTGCGTATATGTTTTACTGTTTTGCGTATATGTTTATATGACTTGTTTTAGTGTGTGTTTGTTGGTTTGTTTAGGTTTATTGTCACTTATACATATAAGCACACACATGTGAGGAATAAATCGTATAGCACAGTGACAAAGTCCTATAAGCCGAAGCTTCTTTTAGGACTTGTTTAAATCAAATTTAGTGAGAAACTAAATTAATATAATACTATCACAAGGCAATAAAATTTTCTAACGAAAATTTGAAAACAGTTCTCAAAACAACAGGAGTGTGAAAGAGAGAAAATATATGTTACCTCAAACAAGAGTAATTTCAGAATTTTCAGCTCTTTGTTTCTCCAGCAAATGTTTCTTCAATTTGTTTTTGAAAATGGCGTATTTCCCTAAATTGAGTAGTTGTTTTATTTCTAACGGTAGAGAGTTGAATTTTAGTGTGCGTGTGTGTGTGTGTGTTTGTGTCTAACAGGTATGGAGCCATTACTGGTACAATGAACCAGTTGCGTATGAAGGTTGATGATTTCTCGCTGATCAAAGTAATTGGACGAGGTGCATTCGGAGAAGTTCAGCTGGTGAGCAAAATTATTATCACGTGATTTATAGCTGCAGTGTCTTCCGCTTTTTATTATCTGATTTTTCACGAATTATTTCACTTGGGGGGAAGGTTTGAGATTATGTTTTTCTGTGTATGTGAGTGTGTGTTTGTGTATATATGTGTGTGTGTGTTGAAATTTCCTAGCAATTACACAATGTTACAATAGATGTTTTCGCTATATGGCGTCGTGAATTTTCAACAGGTGTCAGAACATATTCTATATATTTAAGTTAGCAGCGAAAATATATTTGTTGCCAATGTGTTATGATTCCTCACTTAATTTGATCAAATCTGAGTATGCAGTCTAGTAATATGCGAATTTAGCATTCTTGTGTTTGTGCGAGTGAGCATGTTAAAATGTTGTGTGTCTGTGTGTGTGTGTGTATGTTAAATAGCAAAATTATTATCACGTGATTTATAAGTGCAGTGTCTTTCGCGTTTTATTATCTGATTTTTTCACGTCTCACGTTTGAATTCACTCAATTCGCTGTTAAACCACATTGTTGGTGAATTATTTCACTTGGAATATTAGGGATTATGTTTGTGTGTGTGTCTCAACCTATCAATTTTACTTTTAAACTATGATATTTTTTTACTTTCGACAATATCCTTGGCTAGTTCATTCCAACTATCTATAGCTCTGTATGGGAAGCTGTGCTGTTTTATATCCTTTGTGTGTGTGTGTGTGTGTGTGTGTGTGTCTGCAGGTTCGTCACAAATCCACCAAGCAAGTGTACGCCATGAAACTTCTCAGCAAATATGAAATGGTTCGTTTATGTATGTTTGTGTGTGTGTGTGTGTAGGTGTTTTTTGTGTGTAGGTGTATTGTGATTAATCACAATTAATCGACAATCAATTCCACTACTCAAAACGTTGTTTCAATCTCACACGTTTCCATGGCGACGCCAGAACAATCATTCACAAGTACAAGTGTGTATTTGTGTGTGTGTTTTTATGTTTGTTTGTGTGCGTGTGTGTGTTTTTGTGTGTGGTGCGTGTTTGTTTGTGTTTGTGTGTGTGTGTTGTGTGTTTGTGTGTGTGTGTGTGTATTTGTGTTTGTGTGTGTGTGTGTTTTTATGTTTGTTTGTGTGTGTGTGTGTTTTTGTGTGTGGTGCGTGTTTGTTTGTGTTTGTGTGTGTGTGTGTGTATTTGTGTTTGTGTGTGTGTGTGTGTTTTTTATGTTTGTTTGTTTGTGTGTGTGTGTTTGTGTGTGGTGTGTGTTTGTTTGTGTTTGTGTGTGTTTGTGTATTTGTGTGTGTATCTGTTTGTGTGTGTGTCTGTATTTATGTGTATTTGTGTGTGTCTGTATTTGTGTGTGTTTGTGTGTGTGTGTCTGTATTTATGTGTATTTGTGTGTGTCTGTATTTGTGTGTGTTTGTGTGTGTGTGTCTGTATTTGTGTTTTTGTGTTTGTGTATTTGTGTGTGTCTGTATTTGTGTATTTGTGTGTATGTGTGTGTCTGTATTTGTGTATTTATGTGTATTTGTGTCTGTATTTTTGTATTTGTGTGTCTGTATTTGTGTGTGTTTGTCTGTGTATGTGTATTTGTTTGTGTGGTGCAGATTAAGCGGTCTGATTCGGCATTTTTCTGGGAGGAGCGAGACATAATGGCACACTCGAACTCTCACTGGATCGTACAACTACACTTCGCCTTCCAAGACCACCGATATCTCTATATGGTCATGGACTATATGCCAGGTTTGTTAATTCATTCATTTATTTCACTCCAATCAATTGGCTATTCTGTGCAACACATAACATAAATAAACTGCACAATATAACATAAAAACACGCTTATAAACCACACACACGCACTCAGACACACGCACACAGACACTTATGAATCACACACACACACACACACACACACACACACACAGACACACACACACTCAGACACACACACACACACACACACTCAGACACACACACACACACTCAGACAGACACACACACACTCAGACACACACACACACACACTCAGACACACACACACACTCAGACACACGCACACAGACACTTATAAACCACACACACACACACACACAAACACACCATACTAACACTCACACGTCTCAAAAGAAAAATAGATAAACATCACATTGTTGATGTATTAAAAAGTAATTTATAAAAAGACAGATCACAATAACAACAATACAAAGACAATAAGGCATTAACCAATCATTTTCCACCATTTACCGCACTTTCGTCACTGATCTCTCAAACATCTCCCCGACCGTTAATTAAAATACAACAAACAACGAAAACGTCAAAGTAAACCGCCGTCAATAATTTCACGTGATTTCACAACAAATACACCTCCAGTCGGGCAATTTGTCAACAATTATAATATAAACTAAACTGTGAACACAATATTTCACACATATCACTCTTCTTCCTCTCCCTTTCTCTCTCTCTTTGTGTCTGTCTTTCTGTTTATCAGGCTCAGTTCAGGCTGTCTTCCCATTTCACATTGTCAGCTTATGTGAATAATAAGCATAATAACTCACTCACACACTGACACACACACACTGTACGATGTATTGTTGGAGGTGTTGATGTGATGTTGTCACGTGATATTAGGAGGAGATTTGGTCAATCTGATGTCCAACTACGATGTGCCTGAGAAATGGGCCCGTTTCTACACTGCAGAGGTTGTGCTAGCTCTGGACGCAATACACTCCATGGGATTCATACACAGGTGTATAATGATGTCTCTATCTGTCTGTCTGTCTATCTATCTATCTATCATGGGATTCATACACAGGTGGATAATGATGTCTCTATCTGTGTCTGTCTATCTATCTATCTATCATGGGATTCATACACAGGTGTATAATGATGTCTCTATCTGTGTCTGTCTATCTATCTATCTATCATGGGATTCATACACAGGTGGATAATGATGTCTCTATCTGTGTCTGTCTATCTATCTATCTATCTATCATGGGCTTCATACACAGGTGTATAATGATGTCTCTATCTGTGTCTGTCTATCTATCTATCTATCATGGGATTCATACACAGGTGGATAATGATGTCTCTATCTGTGTCTGTCTATCTCTCTATCTATCATGGGATTCATACACAGGTGTATAATGATGTCTCTATCTGTGTCTGTCTATCTATCTATCTATCTATCTATCATGGGCTTCATACACAGGTGTATAATGATGTCTCTATCTGTGTCTGTCTATCTATCTATCTATCATGGGATTCATACACAGGTGTATAATGATGTCTCTATCTGTGTCTGTCTATCTCTCTATCTATCATGGGATTCATACACAGGTGGATAATGATGTCTCTATCTGTGTCTGTCTGTCTATCTATCTATCATGGGCTTCATACACAGGTGTATAATGATGTCTCTATCTGTGTCTGTCTGTCTATCTATCTATCATGGGATTCATACACAGGTGTATAATGATGTCTCTATCTGTGTCTGTCTATCTATCTATCTATCTATCATGGGATTCATACACAGGTGGATAATGATGTCTCTATCTGTGTCTGTCTATCTATCTATCTATCATGGGATTCATACACAGGTGTATAATGATGTCTCTATCTGTGTCTGTCTATCTATCTATCTATCATGGGATTCATACACAGGTGGATAATGATGTCTCTATCTGTGTCTGTCTGTCTATCTATCTGTCTATCATGGGATTCATACACAGGTGGATAATGATGTCTCTATCTGTGTCTGTGTCTGTATTTATTTATCTCTCTATTTATCTGTGCCTATTTTCTGTTGTCTGTCTATCTGTCTATCCCTTCCTATGTCTCTGTTGGTGTGTCTATCCATCTATCTGTCTATTTATCTATCTATCTATCTGTCTATTTATCTATCTATCTATCTATCTATCTATCTACCTGTCTATCTATATATCTGTCTATCTATCTATATATCTATCTATCTATATATCTGTCTATCTGTCTATCTATCTGTCTATCTATCTATTTATCTATCTAACAATCTATCTATCTATCTATATATTTATCTATCTATCTATCTGTCTATTTATCTATCTATCTATCTATGTATATATATATATATATATATATCTATCTATATATCTATCTATCTATCTATCTATCTATATATCTATCGATTTATCTATCTATCTATCTATCTATCTGTTCTCTATGTCTCTTCTTTGTTGGCTTCCTTATTTCTGTCTGTTCGCATGTCTGTCATGTACGGTCCTTTGTTTCAGTTATCTCTTTCTCTCCCTCTCTGACTTTATGTAAATGTAAATGTATGTACATGTGTGTGTGTGTGTGTGTGTGTGTGTGTTTGTGTTTGCACGTGCAGAGATGTGAAGCCAGACAACATGTTGCTTGATCGACACGGTCATCTCAAACTGGCAGACTTCGGCACCTGCATGAAAATGGACCGGGTATGTATGTGTGTGTGTGTGTGTGTGCCTGTGTGTTTGTTTGTGTGTGTGTGTGTGTGTGCGCGCCTGTGTGTGTGTTTGTTTGTGTGTGTGTGTGCGCCTGTGTGTGTGTGTGTGTGTGTGTGTGTCTGTGTGTGCCTGTGTGTATGTGTGTGTGTGTGTGTGCCTGTGTGTGTGTTTGTTTGTGTGTGTGTGTTAGTGTTTGTTAAATTTGTTCCCTATCACAGCAAAACAAGTCAGATTATCACGAAAAACTATTAAAGAGATATTCAAGATCGGATAGAAGGTAAAATGTGTGTGTGTGTGTGTGTTTTTATCAATCCAAATTAATTTATTTCTCTTTGTGTGTGTGTGGTGTTGTTTGATTGTATTACTGCAGTAAAAACTCAATCACAACACAACAATAGACATATATTAGAATCATACATCTAAAACGTTCGAATCCAATTTCCCCACTCACTGTTTGTTTAATCGATAAATTCCTATCGATTAAACAACCTCCAAAACAACACTTCAAATCGAATTCTACATAAATCCTCAACTCGCGTGTCAACTATGATAAAGTACTTCCAATTTGACCACCGTATTATCCGATTTAATCACATACAAATCATAGAAATTCGTGGACTCGGTGGTGTAGTGGTAGCACACCCGCCTCACAAGCGGGAGGTCCCTGGTTCGTTCCCAGCGGAGCAGAATTTATTTGGGTGAATTATATAATCCAACAGCCCCTGTCCACCCAGCAGTAAATGATGGTACCATATATCAGTCATGTGTTGTGTCATGCATTCTGGGGAGGTGCCCTCTCAAATACGTCTTCCGTCCTTGTGGAGTCATAGCGTGGAGAGGGTTGGTTCTACGGTGACAGCGAGCTGCACGGGACACACCTGTGTGTGTTCATAAGCTTCGGCTTCTTCCTGTGTAGCAGCTGTCACTTGAGCAGCCTTTAACCTTTACAATAGCACAAAATAAAACATTCTAGCAAAATCGCATTTATATATTCAATAAACCACAATATTAGTACATAAGAATGATAATAATAGGCGCAATATAACAAATACTCGAATTATGTAATATTTCAGTACATATTTACTGTGTGTGTGTGTGTATGTGTGTGTGTGTATGTCGTGCAGG
This sequence comes from Sacculina carcini, assembly GCA_916048095.2. Classification (NCBI taxonomy): domain Eukaryota; kingdom Metazoa; phylum Arthropoda; class Thecostraca; family Sacculinidae; genus Sacculina; species Sacculina carcini. The sequence goes on along the minus strand of OU696592.1, from coordinate 6,673,960 downwards.
ACGGGTTGGTACGGTCGGATACGGCGGTGGGTACTCCTGACTACATATCTCCTGAGGTGTTGAAATCGCAGGGCGGTGATGCCGAATATGGTCGCGAGTGTGACTGGTGGAGTGTAGGAGTGGTGTTGTATGAAATGCTGGTCGGCGAAACTCCCTTCTATGCCGAGAGTTTGGTGGGAACCTACGGCAAGATCATGGACCACAAGAATGCTCTGACGTTTCCCGACGATGTGGAACTGTCCAAGGCCGCCAGGAATTTGATCTGCGGCTTCCTCACAGACAGGTCAGCCCAAAAGTATATCAAGAAATATTTGTTGGATTTACAATGTATTCATTACAATATATTTATTACAATATATTTATTACTTATTTATTCTTATTTATTGATGGTTGTTATTTACTTAATCACATATTTGTTGTTGATTGTTATTATTTATTGAGGAACGTGGGCGGAGTGACATTATGGAGTGTTATCGGATGATGGTTTATTATTTATTGTTATTTATTTATTATTTTCTTTCCAACTCTCTTTCTAGACTTTTTTTTCGAACTCTCTTTCTCTCTGAATCTTTTGGGCGCTTCCGGTACATGGGGCCACCTTAGGGTGGTAATAGTGCTTGCACTCTTCCCATGCTACTGTATTTGCCTGTAATTAATAATAATAATAATAATAAGTGATAAATAGTAAATATAAGTAGTAAATAGTCCCACTTCGCATAGTATTGTCTTTTTCAATTGTCACATTGTCCAAAACCTTCATGTCTGCTATTCTACTAACTTGTTCGCTAGGAGCTGATGCTCGGCGGACATTTGTCACCTTGATTTGTTCTTATTTTGCTATTATTGTATTGTTTGTGTGTGTGACAATAAACTTACAATTTACAAACACAGGCAGAATATGTTGAGGAAGGTAATAATATCGCTGATAAGACCAGTGTTGGAATATGCCTCAGTAGTTTTATCTTCATCGACTAAAAAGCATATAAGCAAAATGGAAGCAGTACAAGCGAGCAGAAACCAAAATGGTACCCATTGTCAAGAACTTAGAATACAAGGACAGGTTGAAAATACTGTGTTTACCGAAGCTGAAAGAGAGAAGAAGAATGGGCGACTTGATAACTATGAATAAATACAGGACAGACAGGAACAAAACTTAACAAATTAGTGATTGGATTAAATGGGATGAAACGGATAACAGAAGTCATAACAGGAAATTATATATAAAATCCGGGTGCAGAAGGAATTTGAATAAAAAATGCATTATTATTATTATTATTACAGGCAGCTCTCTCCCTCTTTTTTCGCTCTCTCACTCTCTCTCCCTCTGTTTGTGAACATCAGGATTAGTAGGCTGGGCTGTAGTGGAGTGGACGAGATCAAACGACATCCTTTCTTCAAGGACGACAACTGGACCTACGAGACTATTCGAGAATGTTAGAACAACACTCACACACATTCACACACACACATACACACACACACTCACTCATTCACTCACACACACACACACACACACACACATACACACACACACATTCACACACACACACATTCACTCACACACACACACATTCATACATTCACACTCTCACACACATTCATACACACACACACACACTTACTCACTCACTCACACACCCACACACACACACACGCACACACATTCATACACACACTCTCACATTCAGACACATACACACACACACACACACACACACACACACACACACACACACACACACACACACACACACACTCACTCACACTCATGCACACATGCATACACACTTACACATACACACACTCACTCACACACATTCATACACTCACACACACATACATTCACTCACATACATTCACTCATTCACTCACTTACGCACTCACACTTACATTCACTCACACTTACACTCACACTCTCATTCACTCACACACACATTCACTCACTCAATCACTCGCTCACACACATACATTCACTCACACATATACACATACACTCACTCACACACTCACACACACACATACACACTCACTCACTCACTCACACACACTCACTCACTCACTCACACTCATGCACACATGCATACACACTTACACATACACACACTCGTTCACTCACACACTCACTCATTCACACACACACACACATACACATTATACTACATTAATAGAAGATATTTATATGGTGCTTCACACATAGAGATTATATCTAGGGCGCTGCACACACAAACCTACACACACCTACACAGACACACATACACACAGACATACATACACACACACCAATCTTAAAAAGTGTTTAACAATAAGTTCACACACATACACGCACATGTGTGCATATAGTTAATATTTGAAATGTTTTTTATGTTTGTTTTGACAATAAATATTAGAGTTTGAATATACGTGTATTCATACACACATACTCACACACACACATACACATACACAAAAACACACACACACATACACTTAACAATTTACAATTGATTTTCATCTTATATATGTGTGTGCGTGTGTATGTTTTCTGTGTGTATGTGTGTCTTTGTCTGTTTGTGTATGTGTATGTGTGTGTGTCTGTTTATGTATATGTGTGTGTGTGTGTATGTATATGTGTATGTGTGCCTTTATGTTGTTGTCATGTTTAGTTGATTTCAAATGTTATGTAGCATTGTTTAGCGTATTGTTTGATCACATGTGCGCTTTTGCTACACTGAAAAGCGCGCTACAAATGCTCAATAAATGAAATATACGAAATGTGTGTGTGTGTGTGTGTCTTTGTCTGTTTGTGTGTCTGTTTATGTATGTGTGTGTCTGTTTTATGTATGTATGTGTGTGTATGTTTGTTTGTGGCGGTGGTGACAGGCCCTGCTCCCAAGGTGCCCGAGTTGAGCGGGGACGATGACACTAGTAATTTCGACGACGTCGAGCATGAGGAATCACAGGCAGAACATTTCCCCGTGCCTAAGGCGTTCGCTGGCAACCATCTGCCTTTCATTGGCTTCACATACTCGCAGGATTATCAGTGAGTAGCCCCTTCACACACACACACACACACACATACACACACTCACACACACACACACACACACACACACACACACACACACACATACACACACACACACACACACACACACACACACACACACACACACACACACTCTCTCTCTCTCACTCTCTTCCTCGCCGAATTACGCTGATGTATTGTAATTTGTGTGTGGATTTGTGCGAAATGAAAGGTATATTGGCATAATTGTCACGCGGGTTGAATATTTTTGTGGAATTTTATTTGCACGGTGGTTTGGAAGTGTTTGTTCGATTGGAATTTATCGATTAAACAATGAGTTGAATTTGTGTTAGCGTGGTTGAATGAGTGAAGGGAATGATGATTTTAGTGTGTGTGTGTGTGTGTGTTTGAAAAGTTAACACATTGTTTCGTCTTTTGTCTTCCGTCTAAACAGCAAACAATAGTTATTGAAACAATGGTGTGTCGGCTTCATTGGTGACTGGAATCTTATCCTCCCAGTGTTCCCATATGGAAACAAGCATCTTATGAGCCATTTTCTCCCAACATGTTCAGTCGATTCGAAAAGTAAGACCACCCTCGGGTAGAGCATAAGACAGACTCTAAGGCAGCTGTTCTTAACTGTTCTCAGTGTTCGCACCCGTTTCAAATAAGCACTCAATTTTCGCACCTTCATTATACCCGCCGTCAGTAACACAATTTTATTATTTTTTCTATTTAAGCAAAACTACGTTTTTCAGGAGAAATATAATGCATAGGCTGTATATATAATTTCTTTATAAAGATTATAGTAATCTACGGTTAAGAACTCCTGCTACAAGGCGATATAGTTGGGTTATATATTTTTATATTATGCACAGCACAACCCTCGTCCAAACCGTACACATACATGGGAACATATCTGTAATTCAACAGTACATTGTTCGAATGCTTGAATATTTTCACTGAATATATATATATATATATATATATATATATATATATATATATATATATATATATATATATATATATATATATATATATATATATGTTAAAGTATATATGTATATATGTATGTATGTATGTATATATATATGTATATATATGTATATAGTGTATATATGTTTGTATATAAAGGTTAATTCAACCAGTGACACACCGTTTCATATTCACATATATCATGAAAATTACCAAGACTACTGTTTTGTAACATGAAATAGACATGTTTTTAATCAAGATATCGACGATTATTAAATGATATACACTTCGCATTAATGACAATTACTTGCATATCCCTTCAGCCACACACACACAGAGGTCACACGTCACAATGTCAAACGTACATCGACCAATCAGCACACAGTACTCGAGTCACGTGACAAGCCAACTCAAATAAACCATTCGCACACTTGTTCACACACACATACATACACACCACGATACGATATTTCTATTTCTGTGTATCAGTGGTTCTTAACCTGTGTGTGGGAAATTCCCCTGTCTGGTGGGGAATGGAAGAGTTGCCAAGTGGGAAGCTAAAGGTCGGACAGAACAGGACAACTATGTGTGTGTTTTTATCAATTACAATTAGTTTATTTTTGTTTCTAATAACCTCTTATGACATTTACTTTGATGAAACAACTGAATTTATTGAATTTATCAGCGCTGTGTTGTGTGGAAAATTAAGATTAGATGGCTCATCAAGAAGAAGTGGGGAACCAGTGAGAAAAAAGGGTTAATAACCACTGTTCTATATGAATTACATCTTTTTTATATTATCAACGGCATAATCACACGTTGTGTAACTAAACACCATCATTTATTATTCTCCTTTATGTTTGGCCACTTAAACACTGCACTGTCAAACACTTGTATCAATGATAACACTGTTTGTATGTGTGTGTGTGTGTGTGTGTCAGATTATTGAGTGCCGGTTACAATAACGGAAAAGTTAGCACAGCAGGCAATGTGAGTATATCTTGGTGATTTTGACGCTCAAATTCGGTCCTTTTCCACCGTGTATCATTTATGGATTGTTTCTCATTTATTCTTCTTTTAAACATATTTCTATCTGTACTTGTGCAAAGAAGTTCTCAGAACTACCGCATAAGCTGGATATATGACAGTATAACAATTCATTCACCACATGTACATTCTCAACTCAACGCGGAATACACACACACACACACACACACACACACACACACACATACATTCACGCACTAACATACACACATGTCTTTACCTATGCATGTATAGTCATATAGACACATACTGACAAGACTATTAATTATTGTTGGCTCAGTAGCTTTATATCATTATATAGCATTATATCAATAGCTTTTGTTCACTACTTATAAATATTAATTTTTCATAATAATTAGTAACTTATTAATGGATTTCGACCGCTTTTTTAAATTTATATTTTGATTAATTATATATTTTGTGTGTTATTTTCCACGTTGTATTTTCTGTAGAAACAAAAGCAACCTCTTGTGTGTATGTGTGTGTGGAAATTTTGTAAATTTTTGTAAATTTAATTTATTGTCACACACAAACAATACAATAAGAACAATTAAAAGTGACAAATGCCCGTTGAGCATAAGCTCCTTAACGGACATGGAAAGTAAGGACGTTATAAAGGTATTAAGAGAGACAATAGTAAGAAATTAACATGATAAATAATTCTGCAGAGAAGCACTGACACAAATAGCAGAAACACATACACACAGTATAGAAAAGTTACTCAGTCAAAAACATGCCAAAATTCGACTTCTTATGATTGTTCACTATACTGTAGATCTAATAAGTATTTTTTTTTATAATCTATTCGTTGTGGGAATTGATTTCAAATATAGAGGTAAATTATTAAAGAGATTTGGACCTAAATAGAAAGCACTATTTTTAAACAACGTTGTTCTAAAAGCGGGACAGATAAGATCAATTTTGTTACTCCGAGTGTTTGAAACATTGTCTTTCATTGTGAAAATACCATTCTGTGTGTGTTTGTGTGTGTTAGGGGAGTGTGTGTGACGGTGTAGGTGGTGGAGGCGGGGGTGACGCAGAACATCGATATCGAGTCACTCTGGCTCAACTAGAAGCCGCAACTCAGCACCAAACTCAACTGGCCGACGATAAGGCAGAACTGCAGCGACAACTCTCCTCGCTCACACACGATGTCAGAGAGGTACTGCCTAACACACACACACACACACACACACACACACACACACTGACACACACACACGCACACTGACACACACACTGACACCATGTCAGAGAGGTACTGCCTAACTCACACACACACACACACACTGACACACACACACACACACCATGTCAGAGAGGTACTGCCTAACTCACACACACACACACACAAACACACACACACACACACACGATGTCAGAGAGGTACTGCCTAACACACACACACACACACACACACACACACACACACACACACACACACACACACTGACACACACACTGACACCATGTCAGAGAGGTACTGCCTAACACACACACACACTGACACACACACACACACTGACACACACACACACACCATGTCAGAGAGGTACTGCCTAACTCACTCACACACACTGACACAAACACAAACACACCATGTCAGAGAGGTACTGCCTAACTCACACACTGACACACACACACACACCATGTCAGAGAGGTACTGCCTAACACACACACTACACCATGTCAGAGAGGTACTGCCTAACTCACACACTGACACACACAAACACACACACCATGTCAGAGAGGTACTGCCTAACACACACACACTACACCATGTCAGAGAGGTACTGCCTAACTCACACACTGACACACACAAACACACACACCATGTCAGAGAGGTACTGCCTAACACACAAACACACACGATGTCAGAGAGGTACTGCCTAACTCACACACACACTGACACACACACACTGACACACCATGTCAGAGAGGTACTGCCTAAGTCACACACACACACCATGTCAGAGAGGTACTGCCTAACTCACACACACACACACACACACACACACACACACACTGACACACACACACACACACACACACACACACACACACACTCACACCATGTGCAGCCAAAAAGATTCTATAAATAAATAAGCGTCGCTCTAATGTCGTTTTAATTTATCATATCCGTTGAATAGTTTCTATATACAAAGCGTATGTTTGTCAATAAATATATTTGTGTGTGTCGGGTTTACCCCTGCGGTAGGCGATAAGAATACTGCCGCCGTACCCGCTGCGTGTCGTGTAAGAGGTGACTAAAAGCGGACCCTCTGCTTCTTCCCCCCTGTACTGCCATGTCCAAGGGAGGGAGAGATAATTCAACAGGGCTGACACCCCTTTTGGATTTCAGCAGCTTTCTCATATCCTCTCCTGGAATTAGAACAATGTCACAGGCAGATATTAGCACCACACAAATGAACAGATGAAATTTCCAATCACTCTTACTATACCTCATGTATGTGTGTTTGTGTATTTGTGTCTGTGTATATTATTTATTGTTATTTTTTTATTATTTTCTTTCCAACTCTCTTTCTAGACTTTTTCTTTTCGAACTCTCTTTCTCTCTGAATCTTTTGGGCGCTTCCGGTACATGGGGCCATCGCAGGGTGGTAATAGTGCACTTGTACTCTTCCCATGCTACTGGATTTGCCTGTAATTAATAATAATAATAACATATATATATATATATATATATATATATATATATATATATATATATATATATATATATATATGTGTGTGTGTGTGTGTGTTTGTGTGTATATATATGTGCGTGTTTGTGTGTGTTGTGTGTGTTTGTGTGTATTTGTGTGTGTATGTTTGTGTGTGTATATATGTGTTTGTGTGTGTTTATATATTATTTGTGTTTGTGTGTATTTATATGTGTTTGTGTGTGTTTGTGTGTGTGTGTATATATGTGCGTGTTTGTGTGTGTGTTTATCTGTGTTTGTGTGTGTGTGTGTGTGTGTGTGTGACAGTACACGCGCCGTGTGGAGCACGAGACCGAGTTGCGACGTAAGCTGGAGTGTCGCTGCACGGAACTGCAGCGCCACCTGGACGACGAGCAGAGTAAACAACGCAGCCGACAGCTGGACAGCTCGGCGGCTGCGGCGGCTGATTTGCGGCTGCATCAGCTGGAGAAGCAGCTGATGGACGCGCAAGACAAGCTCAAGCTGGAGACTGAGAACGGCGTGCGACTGAGAAAACAACTGACAGACAAGAGCTCTGCTCTGGTGGCCCACGAACAAACCGCCAAGGAACTGGCCGAACGGTGTGTGTTTGTGTGTGTGTCTGTTTGTGTGTGTGTGTGTCTGATTGTGTGTGTTTGTGTGTGTATGTGTGTGTGTGTATCTGTTTGTGTGTGTGTGTGTGTATGTCTGTTTGTGTGTCTGTTTGTGTGTGTGTGTGTGTGTCTGCTTGTGTGTCTGTTTGTGTGTGTATATGACTGTTTGTGTGTGTTTGTGTCTGTTTGTGTGTGTGTGTTTGTGTCTGTTTGTGTCTGATTGTGTGTATGTGTCTTTGTGTGTTTGTGTCTGCTTTTGTGTCTGTTTGTGTGTGTGTGTGTGTGTGTGTGTGTGTCTGTTTTTGTGTGTGTTTGAGTGTGTCTGATTGTGTGTGTGTGTGTCTGTTTGTGTGTGTGTCTGATTGTGTTTGTGTGTGTGTGTGCTTGTATTTGTATCCATTTGTTTCTCTCTCTCTTTCTCTCTCTTTGTGTCTGTATGTTCTTACTAGTTGTCTTCGCAGGAATGAGTCAGAGGCTCGTGACTGCCGCCTTCCAGTTGTCATATGTCATCTTAAACAGTTGTGTCGTTGGCTGTTGTACTACGTCGCTTGCTAACCTGATCCATTTATTTCTCTCTCTCTGTGTTTGTGTCTGTTTTATCTGTGTCCATTTCACTTTCTTTCTCTCTCTGTTTCTGCTTGTGTCTGTGTGTGTGTATATACCTGTGTGTGTGTGGTTTGTGATGATAGATTGGCGAGCGTGCAGTCGACGAGGAAGACGCTGGAGTCTGATCTGATGATGTGTCAGGAACAACTGGCACAGGAGAAATCCAGCAAAAGTCAGCTGCAAGAACTCAACAGCGACTTGGATCGTGAGTACTGCACGTGACTCTTCTTACTCTGCCCTCTCTCTGGCCATCTCTCTATCTCTTGTGTGTTTGAAAGACACCAAGTGACAGACGTCACACACACACACACTCTCACTCTCTCTCTGGCTCTCTCTGTTCTCTCTCAGTGTTTCGGCACGACCAGCTCACTATCACCCCAGTTCTCTCACTCCTTACACCTCTCTTACACTTCCACCAGACTGCGCACTATCTCCGACAAACACACACACACAAACAAACCCACACACACACACACACGCACACACATACACAAACACAAACAAACACACTCACACACATACATAAACACATATATACACACACATACACAAACAAACACACACACACACATACACAAACAAACACACACACATACACAAACAAACACACACATACACAAACACACATATACACACATATATACACAAACACACACATATACACACACATACACAAACACACACACATATGCGCTCACACACACATACTCACATACACACACACTCACAAACAAACACACACACATACACAAACAAACACACACAAACACACACACATATATACACAAACACACACATATACACACACTGACACACACAGAGACGCTTGAAGATACGATTTTCGAGATGATTTTCTAGTGATTTCAGTGCCTAGTTAGATAACCTTGTTGTTGTTTTTGATGAACCACACAGCTATGTTGTGTTCGGTAACAGACACACACTGCTCTTATACAGTTAGCACCGTATCTATTCCCCAGTATAACGCGCGCAAACGTTTCTACCTGAACAAGAACTAGAAAAGTTTGTGTGCGTGTTATAAACGATGCCTGATCATATCCAATAGAAACTGTATCCATTATTCACCGATTCTCACTGAGCCACTGAAGTGACACCCTGTCACCTTCACTCTGCATTGAGCGCGATACAAAACTCCTGCAGTTTTGTGCAATTATAGCCTGTTTTATTGTCGGCTTTAATTTTCACAAGTTGAGTTAATCTAAAAATCCTTGGTCTCAGCCGAGAATGGGCGAAAACAGTTTTCCATTCCGATTTCGATGTGTGCGTTATAGAAATGTGCGCGTTATAGCCGAGTAAACATGGTAATTCTGAGCTATGTGTGTGTGTGTGTGTGTGTTTGTTTGTTTGTTTAGGTTTATTGTCACTCATACATATAAGCACACACATGTGTGAAAAAATCTTATAGCACAGTGACAAAGTCCTATAAGCCGAAGCTTCTTTTAGGACTTGTTTAAATCAAATATGTGTGTTATATATATGCGTGTGTGTGTGTGTGTGTTATATGTGTGTTTGTGTGCTATGCATGTGTGTGTTATGTGCATGTGTATGTGTGTGTTATGTATTCTGTTATTCATGTATGTGTGGTTATTCGTGTGTGTGTGTGTGTGTGTGTGATCGCTATGTCTATATGTGTGTGTGTGTGTGTGTGTGTGTATGTGTGTGTGTATGTGTGTGTGTGTGTGTGTGTGTGTGTGTGAGCGCTTTTGGTATCCTCGGTTGAAAAGCGCGATATATATGTCCTAATGTAATGTAATGTGTGTGTGTGTCAGGTCGTCGCAATGCGGCTCAGACAGAGGTGGAGCGGTTGAAAGAGCGAGAGAGTACACTGCTGGCCGACGGTAGGAGGTTGTCTGAGCGTCTGGTGTTGCTAGAGAAACAGGCTGCTTCGTTGCAGTCGGAACTGCGTGCCGCCACAACTCAACTACAGTCTGAAAGCCGACAGTTGCGCGAGCTGCGACAACAAGCCTCGTCTTCTCATCAACATGAGACCGATGTACAATCGGTGAAATGTCAGTGTAACTCACACCATTTCTGCTCTTCATATCTATCTTATATCCATTTATCTTCTTATATATCTTATTATATCTTCATATCTATCTATTATATCCATTTATCTTCTTATATATCTTATGATATCTTCATATCTATCTATTATATCCATTTATCTTCTTATATATCATATTATATCTTCTTATTATATCTTCATATCTATCATTACACCATTTTTGCTCTTCATATCTATCTTATATCGTCTTTCTCCCCTTCTCCACATCTCTCTTTCTGTTCTTTATCATTTGCTCAGTTCTTATTTGTCCATTCTACGCTGTTTTGTTTCTATTGATTTTCTTGTGTGTATAATTTACTGTTTACTCTTATCAATCTTCTCCGAGTCATCGTTTCGTTCCGTTCACTCCGAATTGCTCACCATTTACATGTGTGTGTGTGTGTGTGTGTGTGTGTGTGTGTGTGTGTGTGTGTGTGTGTGTGTGTGTGTGTGTGTGTGTATGTGTTATTCATGTACTTGTATGTGTGTGTGTGTTATTCATGTGTTTGTATGTGTGTGTGTGTTATTCATGTGTTTGTATGTGTGTTTGTGTGTTATTCATGTGTGTGTGTGTGTTATTCATGTGTGTCTTATGTGTTTGTGGGTGTGTTATATGTGTGTTTGTGTTATGTGTGTGTGTGTGTGTGTGTGTGCGTGTGTGTGTGTGTGTGTGTGTGTGTGTGTTATTCATGTGTGTTATGTGTTATTCATGTATGTGTGGTTATTCGTGTGTGCTTGTGTTATTAATGTGTGTTTGTGTTATTAATGTGTGTTTGTATGAGGACAGCTGAATTGAGATTCTTGTGTGTGTTATTCGTGTGTGTTTGTATGAGGACAGCTGAATTGAGTGCCGAGAGGTTGGCTCGTCAGAAGGCCGAGACAATAGTACAGGAGCGAGACAGACAAATGTCCATGCTCAACGTCGACTACAACAACGTACAACGACAATTACAGCAGCTAGAAGATGAACACAAACAACAACTGGATAAGGCAGGCTCCACATTTCTCAATACATTTTTCCTTCTTTCTTCATGTTTCTCAATATTTCTCCGTGTTTCTCAATATTTCTCCATGTTTCTCAATATTTCTCCATGTTTCTCAATACATTTATCCATGTTTCTCAATATTTCTCCATGTTTCTCAATATTTCTCCATGTTTCTCTATGTTTCTAAATATTTCTCCATGTTTCTCAATATTTCTCAATATTTCTCCTTCTTTCTCCATGTTTCTCTATGTTTCTCCATGTTTATCAATATTTCTCCATGTTTCTCTATGTTTCTAAATATTTCTCCATGTTTCTCAATATTTCTCAATATTTCTCCTTCTTTCTCCATGTTTCTCTATGTTTCTCCATGTTTCTCCATGTTTCTCCATATCTTTCCTTATATTTATTCTTCTTTGGCATTGTATTTTGGCTTGTCTATTGTCTACGTGATGGACTCCGCTTGCTGTGGAGGTGTGTGTGTGTGTTATGTGTGTGTGTGTGTGTGTGTGTGTGTTATGTGTGTGTGTGTGTGTGTGTGTGTTATGTGTGTGTGTGTGTGTGTGTGTGTGTGTGTGTGTTATGATGTGTTTTATTCTAATGTTATTTTATTATTCATGTTATTAGATTTACTTGTTTTCATTGTGCATGCACTAATGTTTCATTCATTGAGAGTGTGATTGAGGTGCGTCTTGTCCTGTATTGAGCTTCATATGTATATGTGAGTATATGTGTGTATGATTGTATGTGGGTATGCACTTGTATGTATGTGTGCATATGTACATGCATGCATGAGTGTGTGCATGTAGGCATATAAATGTGTGTGTGTGTGTGTGTGTGGCGCTTTTGAGAATTTGTGAAACTATTGTAAAGGCGCATTATAAATGTTCAATAAATGAAATGAAATATGTGTGTGTGAGTGTGTGTGTGTGGCGCTTTTGAGAATTTGTGGAACTATTGTAAAGGCGCATTATAAATGTTCAATAAATGAAATGAAATGTGTTGCAACTTGCACATGTGTTGCGTGGCGTGTTGCAGACACAAGCAGTGAGTCGGCGTGCCGAACAAGAGGAGCAGAAACGATGCCAGTTGCAACACGAGTTGGCCGCTCAGTCTGCACAGTTGCAACTGCAACACACGCGCATACAACAGTTGCAGAGACAGTTGAGTGAGCAGCAGGCGGCTCACACCGACGTGCTTGAGCAGCTCAGTCGTCTCACGGCCGCCAAACAGGCAGATGAGGCATCGGCCAAGGAATTACGCGATCAATTGGAAGCAGAACAGCATTTCACCGTGAGTTAGATGTATTTGTCTGATGTCATTCCCTTATCTCATCTTCTCTTTCTCTACGCTCCCTTCCCACTCTCTCTTCATCTTGTCTCTCCTCTTCGTTTCTCTTCTCTTTTCTTGGTCTCCGTTCGCTTTTCACAGTTCATTTTGTCTCTCATCTTCGTTTCTTTTTCTCTCTTCTGTCTTCTCTTCTCTTCTCGTTTTCTCCTTTATCTCTCCTTTTCTCGTACGGGAATGAGGTGACTGCAAACCGTTTGTCTATGTTTGTCTGTGTGTGTGTGTGTGTGTGTGTGTGTAGGCGCTGTACAAGAACGAGTCTGTTGAGTTGCGCGAGGAGGTGGCCGAGAAGGATGAGAGGGTGCGCTTGTTGCAGGAGCAAAGTAGCGAGTTATCGCAGAAACTGCACACTGCCGCATCTCGTGCTGATTCTGAGGCGTTGTCGAGACTGGTCGATCAGGAAACTATCGCCGATATGGAGCGGGTCTGTTCTCTTCCATCTCTTCTATCTTCTCAAGAATCCTGTGCCATGTTCTGTGATGTATCTTGTGTTGTATCTTGTGAAGTATTTTGTGAACTAGTTTGTGAAGTATCTTGTGAAGTAGCTTGTGATGTATCTTGTGAACTAGTTTGTGATGTATTTTGTGAAGTATTTTGTGATGTATCTTGTGAAGTAGCTTGTGTTGTATCTTGTGTTGTATCTTGTGATGTATCTTGTGAAGTATCGTGTGAAATATCTTGTGTTGTATCTTGTGATGTATCTTGTGAAGTATCGTGTGAAATATCTTGTGATGTATCTTGTGATATATCTTGTGAAGTATCTTGCGAAGTATCTTGTGATGTATCTTGTGAAGTATTTTGTGAAGTATTTTGTGTTGTATTTTGTGAAGTATTTTGTGTTGTATTTTGTGAAGTATTTTGTGAAGTATCTTGTGAAGTATCTTGTGAAGTATTTTGTGATGTATCTTGTGAAGTATCTTGTGTTGTATCTTGTGTTGTATCTTGTGAAGTAGCTTGTGAAGTATCTTGTGAAGTATATTGTGAAGTATCTTGTGAAGTAGCTTGTGAAGTATTTTGTGTTGTATCTTGTGAACTAGCTTGTGTTGTATCTTGTGAACTAGCTTGTGAAGTATTTTGTGAAGTATCTTTTAGCAGCTTCTGATTAGTGAAGTATCTTGTTTTTGTCCTAGTATTTGTTACCAGTTTCATTGTGTGTAAACACTGTGTTTCAATTTCCTCGGCATTTATGTATTATTCTTCTTTCAACTTTCATCTTGGCTCATATTCTTAGCTTATTTGTTTTTTAAATGACAGTTCTATATTAACCCCCTAGGACCAAGGTGATATCCTGTGTATCATGTGTGCATCAGCTTTTTCCCTTCGTCCTTCAGCAAGCTGTAGTGGCGTATTTGCTCAATAGATGTGATTTTTATGTTGCACTCGTGTTACTCACTGGGTTTTGATGGTGAATTTGTTTAGTGTTATTATTCTTTAGTATGTTATACTCTTGTGAAACAAATGTGACATATGTGTAACATGTCTTCTATAGGGTTAAACCCCTCAAATGTTGATATTATCATAGCATTGACACGATCACTTATGTGTGTTGTTCATCACGGGCTGTAGGAGAAGAGCATGCAGGAACTGGAGGTTCGCGAGCTTCGTGTTGAGGTGGCGGCTCATGAGCGCAGTGTGGTGGCTGCACGTGACAGAGAGGTGGACCACGTGCGTCAACTGGAACAATTACGACGTCATGCGGATAAACTCAATCAACAACTGGAGGCTCTCAAACAAGGTGACCCTGCGTTATGCTTGTTCTGCTTCATAACTGTCTTCATAATTACTTTACCTTTACAATTACTTTACTTTACCTCTTTTACTTGTATTTCCTTCACAATTATTTTATATTTGCTTGTCTTTCCTTCACAATTACTTTACGTTTGCTTGTTTTGCCTTCATAATTACTTTACATTTACTTGTCTTTCCCTCACAATTACTTTATATTTACTTGAATTTCCTTCACAATTTCTTTAACTTTACTTGTCTCTCCTTCACAATTTCTTTACCTTTATTTGTCTTTCCTTCACAATTACTTCACATTTACTTGTGTTTCCTTCATAATTACTTTACATTTACTTGAATTTCCTTCATAATCACTTTACCTTCACTTGTATTTCCTTCACAGTTACTTTAACTTTACTTGTCTCTCCTTCACAATTTCTTTACCTTTATTTGTCTTTCCTTCACAATTACTTCACATTTACTTGTGTTTCCTTCATAATTACTTTACATTTACTTGTATTTCCTTCATAATTACTTTACCTTCACTTGTATTTCCTTCACAATTACTTTAACTTTACTTGTCTCTCCTTCACAATTTCTTTACCTTTATTTGTCTTTCCTTCACAATTACTTCACATTTACTTGTGTTTCCTTCATAATTACTTTACATTTACTTGTATTTCCTTCATAATTACTTTACCTTCACTTGTATTTCCTTCACAATTACTTTAACTTTACTTGTCTCTCCTTCACAATTTCTTTACCTTTATTTGTCTTTCCTTCACAATTACTTCACAGTTACTTGTGTTTCCTTCACAATTACTTTACATTTACTTGAATTTCCTTCATAATTACTTTACCTTCACTTGTATTTCCTTCACAATTTCTTTACCTTTATTTGTCTTTCCTTCACAATTACTTCACAGTTACTTGTGTTTCCTTCACAATTACTTTATATTTGCTTGTCTTTCCTTCACATTTAATTTGAAT
>OU696592.1:6615426-6652926 GCA_916048095.2 Sacculina carcini | reverse complement strand
GGTGTAGTGGTAGCACAGCCGCCTCACAAGCGGGAGCTGTGTCTGTTTATTTGTTTTTGTGTGTCTGTTTGTTTGTTTTTGTGTGTCTGTTTGTTTGTGTTTGTGTGTGTTTATTTGTTTTTGTATGCTTGTGTGTTTGTTTGTTTGTTTGTGTCTCTGTTTGTGTCTGTTTGTTTGTGTGTGTTTGTTTCTGTGTGTGTGTATGTGTATTTGTGCTTGTGTGTGTTTGTTTGTGCTTGTGTGTGTTTATTTGTTTGTGTTTGTGTGTGTTTATTTGTTTGTGCTTGTGTGTGTTTGTTTGTTTGTGTGTGTGTTTGTTTGTGTTTGTGTGTGTTTATTTGTTTGTACTTGTGTGTGTTTGTTTGTTTGTGTGTGTGTTTGTTTGTTTGTGAGTGTATGTTTGTGGTTGTGCGTATATGTACTTGTCTGTTTTGTGTGTGTGTGTGTGTGTGTGTGTGTGTGTGTGTGTGTGTGTGTGTGTGTGTGTGTGTGTGTGTGAGTGTGTGAGCGCTTTTGAGACCCTCGGGTGAAAAGCGCGATATAAATGTCTTAATGTAATGTTTATTTGTTTGTGTGACAACAGCAAGTTGTTTCACGTACGTCCGGTGACACAAGGTGATGTGATGAGGGCCGACCCTCGTGATATTCCCCGCGTGTTCCAGGTAACCTCTCTTTCTCTCTCACACACACACACACACACACACACACACAAGCTTAGTACAGAAGCAATGCGGACGATATACTACACTCTATGTTATTCAAAACTTATATATTGTATATCTGTCTGGGGGTGCACTTGGCCTTCGTTTTTGGACAAATTATTCGTTCAACAAAAACGTGTTCTAAAAATAATGTCTTTCAAAAAGAAATATGACTCAGCAGATGATATCTTTACAAAAGCGAAACTCTTGAAGTTAAGACACATTCACAGATATTTTCTTTTGTTGGATACATTCAGATCGATAAAACATGAAAATGGAATCTTCCATGTTCTGCATCACTCCCAACTGACTAGAAGAAATAACATAAATTTACATGTACCGAACTACCGGACTCAATTATTCCGTAATTCTATCTTATATTTAGGACCCGAAACATGGAATGCTCTTCCCGATTCATTGAAAACACAGGTCTCCTCAATGACAGTTAGCTCCTTCAAGTACAAAATAAAAAAGTACTTGCTCGATTTGGATCACTGACGTATGATGTTGTACCTCTGCATGATAGCGTGCTGACATGCCGAAAATGTGATTTTTAACATATTCTCGACTCATGTGCAGTGTTGAATTTTGTCATCGTCATTATTGTCATTGTCAATTCTTTGTCACACTCAATATGTGTGAGAGAGTACTATGAATTGTGTATCTGGTAATATTGTTGTGCCATTAAATCTATATAATATAGCGTGTCATACATCACACATTGTTATATATATATACTTATTTAACAACTCATATATATAACAATGTTTAATCACTGTATCATATAATCATTATTTAATCACTTGTCAATGTTTCATGTTGGAACAAAATTATCATTATTACATAAGTCTGCAAAAGAGACAATGTCTCAGCAGACTCTATATCCACTTTATTTATTTATTGTTGTTATGCTATTTGTTATTTGCTTGTGGAAAAAATACAATTTGAACTTGAACTTGAACACACACACACACACACACACACACACACACACACATACAGTATACACAGTGTGTGTTGTAGTTGACCTGGCGTGTGTTTTATTGGAAATATTTGGGTGTCTCATGTTACTTATGTGTGTTTGTGTTTGTGTGTTTGTGTAAGCGCTTTAGAAACCCACGTTAGGGCTTAGAGCGCGTTATAACCGTCTCAGTGTAATTTAATGTGTGTCCCATGTGACGTATATATGTGTGTGTGTATATATATACACGTGTATATATGTGTGTGTGTGTGTGTTTCATGTAATGTATATGTATGTGTGTGTATGTGTCTGATTTAACGTATATGTGTGTGTTTCGTTTAGCGTATGTGTGTGTCCCATGTGACATATATGTGTGTGTGTGTGTGTGTGTGTCTAATTTAACGTATGTTTGTGTGTGTATGTGTGTGTATGTCTCAATGTAACATATGTATGTGTATGTGTGTGTGTGTGTGTGTCTCAATGTAACATGTGTGTGTGTGTGTGTCTGTGTCTCAATGTAACATGTGTGTGTGTTTATCAGTTGTTGTACGCTGGCGAGGGGGAGAACAGACGTGACGAGCCTGTTTCTAGCAGTTCGGCTTCCACTACCGGAGTCAGTGGTGTTGGTGTGAGTTCAGGCGCTACTGGACTAACAGGCACTGGCATGTCCTCCTCCTCATCCACTTCCACTTTGGCCAGCGGTTCTGCTAGCAGCGCGTGCACCACTGTAGACTCGAGTGTTGACAAGGCCACCGGCCATATTAGACACAAGGGTCATGAGTTTGTGCCCATCAGCTTTCATATGCCAGCCTCTTGTGATGCGTGTTCTCGTCCCGTCTGGCATATCATCAAACCTCCGCCAGCTCTCGAATGCAACCGTCAGTTATCTCATTCTCTTTCTGTCAGTTCTCTCATTCTCTTTCTGTCAATTATCTCATTCTCTTTCTGTCAGTTATCTCATTCTCTTTCTGTCAATTATGTCATTATCTTTCTGTCAGTTATCTCATTCTCTTTCTGTCAATTATCTCATTCTCTTTCTGTCAGTTATCTCATTCTCTTTCTGTCAGTTATCTCATTTTCTTTCTGTCAATTATCTCATTCTCTTTCTGTCAGTTATCTCATTCTCTTTCTGTCAATTATCTCATTCTCTTTCTGTCAATTATCTCATTCTCTTTCTGTCAGTTCTCTCATTATTTTCTTTCTGATGTTTCCTTTTCTTTCTTCGCATTCTTCCATCTGCTTCAATTGTCATATTCTTCTGTCTTATTTCCGTTTCTCTTGCTTTATCTTTGTCTCTCATTATTTTGTTCTGATTTTTCCTTTTCTTCACACTTTCATCTGCTTCTGTCATGTTCTTCTGTTTTTCTCTCTTCTTGTCTTTCTTTCATTATTTTATTCTGATTTTCCTTGTCATTCTTTGCATTCTTTTATCTGCTTCCCTTTCGTCTTCCCTTTCGTCTTCCCTTTCGTCTTCCCTTTCGTCTTCCCTTCCGTCTCTCTCTCTCTCTCGCATGATTTTCTTTCTGATTGTTTCCCTGTGTTTGGCTTCACGTTCTTCAACCCATATATACACCGATCTTTGCCAAAACGCCATTAAACCCAGCATATCATATATCACATACTGGAGTTGTCATTTTGTATGTGTGTGTGTGTTGTTAGGTTGTCACGTGCGTGTACATCGCGACCACGTGGAGCGAGGAGGAAGTGGTGTAATTGGTGTAATTGTGGAAGACTCGATGGTTGCTCCATGCAAGCTCAATTTTGACCCTCGTTCAGCTCGTGAACTGTTGCTACTAGCGTCATCTATTGAGGAACACAAACACTGGGTGATGCGATTGAGCAAACGAATTCAGAAGGCCGGCTTCAAGGCGGCTCATCAACACAATTCTCACCGAGTATCTCCACGGTAATATATTACCATGGTAACATTACCACCAATGTCTCATCATCAACACAATTCTCACCGAGTATCTCCACGGTAATATATTACCATGGTAACATTACCATCAATCTCTCATTATCAACATAATTCTCATCGAGTTTCTCCACGGTAATATATTACCATGGTAACATTACCACCAATGTCTCCGTAACAAGATAGTATCGTGTGTGTGTGTTTATATGTATGTGTTTTGTGTGTATGTTTATGTGTAGTTGTGTGTGTACGTATGCGTGTTTTTATATCTATGTTTGTGTATGTGTATATGTGTGTGTATATGTTTTTTTTTTTTTTTTTTTTTTTTTTTTTTTTTTTTTTTTTTTTTTTTTTTTTTTTTTTTGACACAAACAAATATATTTACAAACGTGTACACATATTTACAATACTACTATAAAACAATGGAGGCGGCGTTGCCACGAATGACGGCCAGGCTTATTCGTTGTCGAAGCCAGGCCGTCTCTCGCGGCTCCCCTGAACGCTCGCTGATTCTGCCGCCCAGGAGCTTCACGAAGTCGTCCAGGGATGCCCCCATCACGCCGGTGGTCTCGATGGCCAGCGGCACGAAATCGTACCGCTGGCACAGTTCTGAGTAGCGCCGCCGCTTTCGGACTTCCGCCGCCTGCGCTGCTACCCCGGGAGTGACCGCGCCGTCCAGCAGATGTGTGTCACAGAACGTGTTGACGCAGGTCACATCCCAGAGCAGCGACTTGCCGTGTCGCACCGGGAACACGGTGATTCCGTCCGGTCGGCGGCCGTCGCCGCGGTCCAGGCCTCGTGGCTCCAGCACCGCGGCGATTCCTGCCGACGCCAAACTGCGGCGAATGATGTTGTTCAGCGCCGTGTGGCGTGGCAGGCGGCCGGCATTGCGACTGCAGGAGAGGCTATGGTGGCCCCACCTGTCAGTTGTGGCACCGCAGCGACACCTGTGCGGCTCTTGCACTGCGGCACCGAGTCGCAACGCCACGCCGACTCGGATGGCTTCGTCTGGCAGCAGCAAGCCGAGGCTGGCGACAGGCAGCGCTGACAGCCAAGCGCCACTGTGAGGAGCGGACGCGGCCAGGAGACGGGCTCGGCACAGCTGGTTCGCGCTTCCGAGGAGATGTTGTTGGCGGACGGAGGAAGATCGGTCGTCTAGGTGGCGCTGGTGCAGTGGCTCGCTCGCGCTGAAGTCCGGGCACATGGTGTCCACGAACTCCTCGATGGCTGCCACCAGAGAGCAGGGTCTGTCACCGCTTGTGCGGTGGTTAATGAGACAGACCAAGTCTCGGGTAGCTTCCAGCGAGGCGATGTGGGCAGGTAGTGCCACGTCGCTCAGCCGTCTGGCTCCGATACCTCCGTGGCGGACCGGAAGAGAAGCCTGCAGCCACTGTGCGTCTGACATGGCGACATTGCAGCAATCGCTGATGGCCGATCTCAGCTGCTCGTCGATGTCACCCATCTGTTCGCGGGCCTGGTACACCGGCGCTGCTCTCAGTAGGTATATTGCCCGCGGAACCGATGCGTACCTGCTGAGAAAAAACAGCGCCGGGTGCGAGCCGATGTTGACTGAGCGCTGGATCAGCAGGGACGTTTGGTGCTCGATTTTGTTGAGCGCCTCTGCAATGCCGCCAGTCTGCACTGGTGCGCCGAGCAGATGGAGGTCAGAGAGCGGCGTGACTGTGGCCGAGGCAAGCAGTGATGTGGCGGCCTCGTTCGAGTCGTCGGTCTCTGCTGGTCGTGTGTCAGTGGCTGGACCCAGACTGACAACTTCGCATTTGCCGGCGTTTAGCTCGAGGCCGATGCTGCCGAGGGCCGGGATCAGGCGGCTGACGTCTGCAAGCACCACTTCCCTGGGGCCTGCCAGTGTGGCGTCGTCCAGGTACCACAGGTTCAATGGCGACTGGAGAGACTGGGCCACTGGGTCGACGGCGAGGGCGAACAAGATGGGCCCGAGCGGGTCTCCCTGCTGTACACCGCGACAGGACCAGATTCGCGTGGTGCCGTGGTACAGTGGGGTTGGCTGGCCGTACGCCTGCTGGACGAGCGGCAATGCTGCGGGGAAACGACGGGCGACTTCGTCGAGCAGCGCGCGCCGACTGAGGGTGTTGAAGGCGTTGGTCACATCCAGCTTCAGCAGAATGTGACCATGCCGACCGTTAGCCTCATTGACGAAAGCGCGCGTGGCGTGCACGGCCGCTTCGCAGCCCAGCTTGCACCCCACTCCGAGCTGAACGGGGCGCAACTGCTGTGCGACTGCGCTCGTCATTTTGCCAGCGATCAGTTTGCTGGCGAGGCGCCGCAAAACACTGCCGACGGCTACTGGGCGCAGCCCGCCGGACTTCTTGCGCAATGCGATTAGTCGCGCGCTGTAGAATGCGCCGAGCACGAAGTCCGGGATGCGACCCTGTACACAACAGTTGCACAGCTGCGTCAGTGCCTTCAGCAGCTGGGCACCCGCTTCAGCCGTCTGTGGCGCGATGAGCTGGCGGAGATGTAGCGGCCGTATTCCGTCCAGTCCTCCCGATGAGCCTTTGGGCATCGAGTGCACGACGGAGCGGATCTCGTGCTCCTCAAAAATCGGCAGTGTTCCGGCGTCATGCATCTGCAGCTGCTCGTCCGGCAATGCAGGCGGGTGCTTGCGCTCGAGCTCGGCGGTCACTGCCTCGTCGTCCCCGGCCAAGCAGTCGCTGGATGTCAGCAGGCGGAGCGCTGCACCAATGTCTCCATCGGCGCACTTGGCTCTGACGCCGCGGGATCTGGCCTCGTTTTCGTCGTGCTGTGATCGCACTCGGTTTTGTGTGCCCCGCTTCTTCCTTGCTGCTGCGTCGGAGCTGATCGGACCCGTCAAGGCGTATGACAGCAGCTTCCACCAGGCCGAGAGGGAGCGCTGTTCCAGAGCCGCCGTGATGTGCTGTGCGAGGTCGGCTGCCACCCGATGACGCAGCGCACGTGGGACGTGCTGACGCACTCGGCGTTTCTGTCTGAGCTCGGCAAGCGCCGCAGCCAGGTCTGTCGGAGTAGTGGTGTTAACGTCGGCTGGCGGGTCCACGTCGCCATCCGCACCGCGGCTCTGCATGCACGCACCGCAATGCCACACCGGCAAGACGTCGGCTTGTGCCCGGGTGATTCCCACGCAATGTGTATATGTGTTTGTGTTTGTGTGTGTGTGTGTGTATTTGTGTGTGTGTGTATTTGTGTGTGTGTGTGTGTGTGTGTGTATTTTTATATATGTATGTGTTTTGTGTGTATATATATATGTCTGTATTTTTGTGTGTGTGTGTGTGTTTTTGTGTGTATATATATCTATGTATGCTTGTCTGTGTGTGTGTTTGTGTATTTATGTATATATATGTATGTATGTTTGTGTGTGTGTGTGTTTTTGTGTGTATATATATATATATATATATATGTATGTATGTTTGTGTGTGTGTGTGTGTCAGTGAGTCGACTCGGTCATACAAATTATCCTACTCGAACTCAACGGCGTCCAATTGTTCCTCATCTGCGGTGACTGGAGCCAATGTTAATGTTGTCATGACAACAACATCATCAACAACAACATCAGGCAAGTCGTCCACACTGCCATCTGGTGCCAGCCTTCTGAAACACAAGTGAACAACATCGCCGCTAGATGGCGCTGTATGTGTGTGTTAAGCAAATGACACACTGATTCTGGTATATTCCGTCATTGTACGCATGCTTTAGCGTGTGTATGTATGTCTGTGTGTGTCTGTGTGTGTGTATGTGCGGGCTTGTTTGACTGCTTGGAAATGCAGCTTTTTATGCCATATTTTTATAAACTTTGATCGGGTGAAATGTTGAATTTGAATGTGGCTGTTTTGTGTGTGTGTGTGTTTGTGTGTGTGTGTTTGTGTGTGTGTGTTTGTGTGTTACTGGCTTGTGATCAATGTATCGCAATGATGGCTTGGTCATCGTTCAAGTGAATATACTGTGAATTCGTGCAGTGTTACTGTGTTACAGTGTTTGGCTGATAGAACTGGTTAAACACGTTTAATAAGCTCGTTATCGAGTAATTTTCCGTGGTCCAGTGGTTAGCGCATCCGCTTCATAACCGAACGTCCCGAGTTCAATTCTGAGGCAGTGAAAGTTTTTCAATATCAGACTAGAAATATAGATTTATCATGATTAAGCACGGGAATAATTCGATGCGTGACTTACACTCAATAAACTTAGCTTAATTATAATTTAATTTTTTAGACACTCAACTAAGGTTTTTTTGTTTTGTACAATTTTTCCAATATTTATTTGTGCTAAAATAGGTTAATTTCTGGTTGAAATTCAGTTCAGTCGGTGCTGAAAAGGATTAAATGAGTTATATGGGTTTTTATGTATTTTCCACTATTTGATTTATACGTATTAAATGTTTGTATTGGCAAGTACATGGACTGGATGGAGTATGAAGTTGAATCAGTAATTCTGCTTGTTCCACATACTATTATTTTCGTCTGACTATTGCATCATTTTCTTGGTGGCGAAGCACAGTTCTGACGCACACAGATAGGTATGTGGTTATACTGGGCACGCGAGTTTTTCATGAATTTCTCGGTAAAATTTCATCATCTCATTGCGTATTTCACGTGGTTTTTTTCGTGCAGCACCGCGCATGTGCTTGCATATGTGATGTTTTATTTTAGCTGTGTTTCTGACAACAAAAATGACATGGTGTAGATTTGAATAGCCAAATTTATTCGGTTTATCAATGTCGATGTGGATATTGTGAAAACCGTGAAAGAGTTGACTCATTGAAAAGTGCGGAGAATCAGAAAGAGAAAGAGAGAGACAGTGTAAATATATTTCACAATACTTCAATACCAGCAAGCAATACAATTGTGCCTTTATTTCCCGTGTAGTTGGCGTTAGTGTATGTATGTGTGTGTGTGTGTGTCTCATGTTGCCTTCGTTGGCTATGAAAATCAATGCCCAAACTTACCCACTGACCCATACCCGCATACACACATACACATACACATCGTACGTATACACATGGACAAGTGTATGAGCAATATTGTGATCATACGTTTTCTTATTCATCCATAGCGAATCAATACGCGTGTGTAAGTGTCATGCCTGTTGAGATGTCTTGCACACACACTCTCTCGCATTCATGTACACACACACGCATACAGACACACGCAGGCATGTCTAGCATGGCATGTGGAACATGACATGAACATGGACTCCCTACATGACACATACACCTGCCTAACATTGCAATACGTCTTCTGGGCAGAGTTTGGTGGGGGGTGGGGGGTAGATGTAGGGTGGGGGGTGCAGTTGGCTCGCCAGCCAACCGACTTGCGCGTGCAAGAGTCTCGTGCAATACTTGCCATCAGATGAGGTCAAGTGGCGGGTCTAGTGTGAGTGCTGCAGTGCGCGTGCAAGTTCATGAGGTTGAGGTCACACAGAGAGAGAGAGTGTGTGACCTGCCTGTCTAGCCAGTGGTGTCATTGAGACCACAACACAGCAGAACATTCAGTTCAGTGCAGCCTAATATCGTGATGGAGACGGGTGAGAACGCTCCGATGGCTCAGAAAGAAGACCTGGACCCGGCCAGTATTCATCTCAAGCAGTCCACCTCCAGCCAACATCACTCGGTCAGTCAAACACATACAATATATAACTCTTATATAACATAATATATAACTACATAACAACTCACGCTTGTGCAGTGAAATATGCATATTTCTCCCAGTATAGATCTCTCTTTTATATTTAGTCAATATTCTGCAAGTTCTCGTGATTCGTGTGATATCTAGTCTTCCTTAATTGCTGACTTATTTGTTATTCACAACATAATGTATATTTGTCAGTGTGTGTGTGTGAGTTTGTGTTTGTGTGTGTTTTTTGGTTTTGTTCCTGATTATGTCGTATATTACTCTTCGTAGGGGTTACATGCAGCAGCTTATAAGCATTGCGTTCTTTATTTAAAGCAACCGTTAGTATTTTCAAGCTATGTGGAGGCTATCGCTCAGAAAGATTGAGTATAATTGAGTATTTATTTTATAATAATAATTCAGTATATAATTTTGTAATTTGTCTCTCACCAGGGGCGACAGTAACAAAAACAACATATATATTAGACATAGAGCGCTTGTAGGATGCACAGCCGCCAAACTAGAAGAACAAATGAATAAGAAAAATATTTGATGACAGACGCAGGATAGTGAAAGAGGGAGAGAAAGAGAGATAGTGGATTATTTTGCTGGAAATAGATAGATGGATAGATAGATAGATAGATATAGAAAGATAAATAGATAGATAGATATAGAATGATAGATAGATAGGTAGATATAGAAAGATAGATAGATAGATATAGAATGATAGATAGATAGATATATAGGTAGATAGATATATAGATAGATAGATACATAGATATAGAATGATTGATAGATAGATAGATATACAGATAGATAGATAAATAGATAGATATACAGATAGATAGATAGAGAGAGGGTGTGTGTGTGTGTGTGTGTATAATATTACTAGTATGTAGTTGGCTACCATGCTGATGCAACCGTCCTTGAAACACGTGCTATTTTTAGTTGTGCTCACTCTCACGCACTCATTCATTGCAACCATGGCGATCAATGGGGAAATTACGCTCAATTCGCGATGATTCACTTGGATCACGACTCACACACTCAATACTTGTGATCAATACACAGAACGCTGTGACAGAGGGTTCATTATGTGTGTGTGTGTGTGTGTGTGTGTGTGTGTGTGTGTCAGTGTGTGTGTGTGTGTGTGTGTGTGTGCCTGATTAAATTACGCTTAATAACTGCAATAGTCTAGTAGAACGGCGGTGCTCACCTAATAACAGCGCGAGATTTAGCCGCGCTTTTATTATACATATTTCACGTTTTCACAATTGTGATGGAGTTTGGTATGAAATTATTTATGGATCAAATATAGCCGCATATAAAGGATCGCATCAAAACCGAATATATGGATCGTGGCAATGTGTGTGCATGTGGCGTGATGGAACGCGTCGCTGTTATGTGAAAGCTATCGGTATTGACCGAGCTTCTCGACTGTTCGACAGACGTGCAAGCTAAATGCATTGCAGCATGCAACACTGAGCGTTGCAATGTTGCATTACAGCCAGGCGAATAGATAGAGAAAATATTCTGTTTTTCCATTCAATCACCGAACGACAGCAACAGGAGCCAACCTAGGTGGATTATCGCTGCTTATTCTGTTGTACGTTTGGATACACTTATACACTTCTATATACACTTATACTTATACACTTCTATATCTATATACACTTATCTCATTTGTATACACTTATATTTAGCCGTCTGATATAATAATTTGATTTATTGATTGCTTTTGCGTCTTCTTGACTGAAACGATTAGTTTTCGAACTCCGTCTTTCTTTCTGAGTCTTTTGGTTAGCTTCTAGTACACATGGGACCACCGCAGGGTGGTAATAGTGCACCTGTACTCTCCCCCATGCTACTAAATTTGCATGTAATTAATAATGATAATATTTGGATGTAGCTTATTCGTTTTGGACCAATATTTTCGCTCTCATTTTTTTCTTTCTTTCATGTTTGTCTGTAGGTTATTCATTTTAGCGGTAAAACTGAATTCTACAGGGCAAATATTTAGTCTATTACCCCGTTGAGCATGTTTTAGCTTGTAGTTGAACACAACATCGATAACCAGACCAGTATATACTTGAATTGACACCAGCTATCTTTATATATAACCTACAACAACACTTTCGTCGTTGCTAGGCATGTGTGTCAGTGTGTCAGTGTGTGTGTGTGTGTGTGTGTGTGTGTGTGTGTTTGTGTTAGTGTGTGTCAGTGTGTGTATCAGTGTGTATGTGGCGGATATCTAGATTAATATATCTTATTATTCATCACACACCCACGGTGAAATTCAACTCTATATATGTACATTGAGTTGAAGCTGTGGCGTTACATAAGCCGACACGTAATTTAATTACACAAGACTCAAAGATTATAAATGTGTCAGTGTGTTTGTATGCATGTATGTGTATTTATATTCAGATGCCAAGACTCGCTATTAATGTGTGAATAATAGTGGTTGCGTTATCGAGTTAAGCACGTGATTTGGTTTTTTCTCAAATAGTCTCAGCCAGTGGTTCTCAACCTAAAGAGATGACTCATTAGAGAGAAATAGATTAATACAAACGAGATATATCTTAAAGAGAGATGGATGTTTCTTATTGAATCATATTTATTGTTCTTGATTGTTATTTATTAATATTTATTCTTATTTATTGATGGCTGTTATTTACTTAATCACATATTTATTGTTGATTGTTATTATTTATTGAGGAACGTGGGCGGAGTGACATTATGGATTGTTATCGGATGATGGTTTATTATTTATTGTTATTTATTTATTATTTTCTTTTCGAAGTCTCTTTCTAGACTTTTTTCGTTTCGAACTCTCTTTCTCTCTGAATCTTTTGGGCGCTTCCGGTACATGGGGCCACCTTAGGGTGGTAATAGTGCTTGCACTCTTCCCATGCTACCGGATTTGCCTGTAATTAATAATAATAATAATAATAATAAGAACCACTATTCTAGACCGTATTTTTTCCTTGCTAGTGTCATTTAACCATAGACATGCGCGGGTTTGCCAACACACAGACATACAAACAACTGGGGTCGTATCTAACTGCATAATTGCATGTGCACACATCTTGTTTATACAGCAGTCACTTATTGCAAATAAACAATATCTCGTGCAATGTTGCACGTAGTCACCCCCCCCGTTTGATTCATGGGAATTCATTCTGTGAGGTCATTCAGGTCATCATGTTTGTGATTAGTGACCTGCAACTGACATGTGACCCAGTCGTGACCTCATGATCAGGTCATGCGGTATAGTCCAACTTGATTGCAGTTTTCATCTCATATATTTGTTTTATTGTATTAATTCGCTGTGTTGGTGAAACATCTTTGAAAAAGTGGTAAGCTTGTACTAAAATTTAGCTTCAGCTAAAAATAGAATATAATTACATTGTAATATTTTCTATTAATGATGAATGTTTTCACATTATCATTTAAATAAATATTCAAAAATATTTATTTATAGTTCTTGGGTTTTCTGCTGTGTATTGGTGGCACTCGCTCATACCTGGCATATCCCTGGTCTCACACACAAATTCCTCAACACCTGTATCAATTGCATCAGAAAATTCATGCACATGCACGATGAGCAGCCCCCCTTCATCCCTATCATCGCCCCCCCCCCTCATTGCATATTGCTTGTTTCCATGCGGTGTGCTAGTCTGTGATTGGCTGTTTCTGTGGGCGTGAAGCCAGCAGGACAAGCCTCCTGTTGCACCATTCATCATTGAGTTGCACACATACACACACACATACACACAGACATACACGGGTGCTGGCGTGCGCGAGAGCGCTGCAGTGAGATTGCACTTGACTAACAGAGGTGGTCGTGTGAGTGTCATCTCGTTAATAGCGCGTGCAAATGGCCAAAGACAACACGGTAAGTGATCATTGTTGTTGTTGTTGTTTTTTAAAGTTAGGCAGGAATTGTTATTGGCAGAGCAGAAGTACACAGAACTCTTCTTCACGTGTTTAACAGGACAAAAATTATACTATATATTTACAGTTTATATATTACTCCTATTTGCTCTCGCATATTACCATATAAAATGTTCTCTACTCCACATATGCTAATAAATTAAATAATAATTTACAAAATTGAAGAATTAATGCTAGCAAGATTTATTATTACGCAAACTTTCTCATAAATGAGTAATAATTTTTTTTTATATTGTGGCTTGATTGTGAGTTGGTTTTTATAATGGAAAAATCTAACAATATTTCTCTAATACAAAATGCTTGTAATGATGGGTTGGAAGGCGGAGGTGCCACATGCGATTATCGCACGAGATATCAGTTATTTGTATTGAGCATTTCGTACGTGGCGGACATTTTGAATAATCGGATGAGTTCAAATTGAGTGTCAAGTTAGTTGGTGAAGTGTTGATTTATCATGGAGGAAGCTACAGTTTCAGAAGCTCGTGTGTCTGTTCCACCACAGAAAGTCACCCCAAAGTTTTGTCTGGCGGTGATTGCAGCGGCCCTCGGCTCAGCTTTTCAACATGGCTACAACACGGGAGTTATCAACTCTCCAAAAGCGGTCAGTTTCAACTTCAATCTATTTTTATTATATATAATCTATTTATTATAATTGATCCATCTATTTTCCTTTGTTTTTACTTATAATCGCAAACATATGTATTGGTAATACATATGAACGGTGTAGATATACAAACAAAATTATTCTTATTATGAGTTTAGGTAAGGAATTCTGAAAATTCTCACTGTAATTAACACGGTGATTTCTGGCTTCACACACTGTGAGGTCTTGTGTGAGGTCGTGTAACATCTGACATCTCGCGCTAACTAAGTCTAAAGTGTAGCCCGGATATAAGAGAGTCTTGTCTGTAGAAGGGAAAAGTCTCTCTTATATCCTGGGGAAAATATGTACACGTAAACTATAGAAGACGGGTGCGAAGAAATACTCTCTTAAAGAGAGTATTTGTAGTGTGTGTGTGTGTGTGTGTGTGTAAGAGAGAGAAAATGTGTGAAGGAGAGAGTTACGAGTCAGCCAACTAGGTGGCGTGTTGCGTGGGTGTGTTTGGTGTGTGTGTGTGTGACCTTCAAATGACATTGAGACAGCGACTAGGTCATGCGGTCCTGCTGCCACCACTGTGCAATGTCACTCACACATACACACATACACACCAACACACTGACACCAACACACTGACACCAACACACTGACACCAACACACTGACACCAACACACTGACACCAACACACTGACACCAACACACTGACACCAACACTGACACCAACACACTGACACCAACACACACTGACACCAACACACACTGACACCAACACACTGACACTAACACACTGACACCAACACACTGACACTAACACACTGACACCAACACACTGACACCAACACACTGACACCAACACACTGACACTAACACACTGACACCAACACACACTGACACCAACACACTGACACCAACACACTGACACCAACACACTGACACCAACACACACTGACACCAACACACACTGACACTAACACACTGACACCCACACACACTGACACCAACACACTGACACCAACACTGACACCAACACTGACACCAACACACACTGACACCAACACTGACACCAACACACTGACACCAACACTGACACAAACACACTGACACCAACACACTGACACCAACACACTGACACCAACACACACTGACACCAACACACACTGACACCAACACACTGACACCAACACACTGACACCAACACACTGACACCAACACACTGACACCAACACTGACACCAACACTGACACCAACACACTGACACAAACACACTGACACAAACACACTGACACCAACACTGACACCAACACACTGACACCAACACTGACACCAACACTGACACCAACACACTGACACCAACACACTGACACCAACACACTGACACCAACACACTGACACCAACACACACTGACACCAACACACTGACACCAACACACTGACACCAACACACTGACACCAACACACTGACACCAACACACTGACACCAACACACACTGACACCAACACACACTGACACCAACACACACTGACACCAACACACACTGACACCAACACACACTGACACCAACACACACTGACACCAACACACACTGACACCAACACACTGACACCAACACACACTGACACCAACACACTGACACCAACACACACTGACACCCACACACACTGACACCAACACACTGACACCAACACACTGACACCAACACACTGACACCAACACACTGACACCAACACACTGACACCAACACACTGACACCAACACTGACACCAACACACTGACACCAACACACTGACACCAACACACTGACACCAACACACTGACACCAACACACTGACACTAACACACACTGACACCAACACACTGACACCAACACACACTGACACGAACACACTGACACCAACACACACTGACACCAACACACTGACACCAACACACACTGACACCAACACACTGACACCAACACACACTGACACCAACACACACTGACACCAACACACACTGACACCAACACACACTGACACCAACACACACTGACACCAACACACACTGACACCAACACACACTGACACCAACACACACTGACACCAACACACACTGACACCAACACACACTGACACCAACACACTGACACCAACACACTGACACCAACACACTGACACCAACACACACTGACACCAACACACACTGACACCAACACACACTGACACCAACACACTGACACCAACACACACTGACACCAACACACTGACACCCACACACACTGACACCAACACACTGACACCAACACACACTGACACCAACACACTGACACCAACACACTGACACCAACACACACTGACACCAACACACACTGACACCAACACACACTGCTAAATTTATCCCGTGCCAGAACCCAGTGCATGTCACACAGTTGGTGCAGCTGATTAGCGTCCCAATCCTGTGTGACATCTCTGTCTGTGTATGTATGTGTGCAGAGCCGTTGCGAGGAATTATGGCCCCCCCCGAAGGCAACACTTGGGGCCCCCATTATAAGTAAATAACCAAATAATGAATTTATTTATTATACATAATCACATAAAACAAGCTCAGGTGAAAACATTTGAGCAAAAAGGTAAAGGCTATACATAATAAATATGATAAATTATAATATCATACGTGAAGCAACGGGGCCCCTCAACATTCGGGGCCCCCCCGGCCGGGGGGGTACGGGGGGCGGTTGCTACGGTTCTGTATGTGTGTATGTTTGTTTGTGTGTGTGTGTGTTTGTTTGTTTGTGTGTGTGTGTGTGTTAATAACGCTGGAATCACGTGTCCTTGCTCGTAATGTGCCCTCATTGACACGCTAGTATTCACATGTGTTATTGGTAGCAACATTATGCAAACATGCTGGCTTCCAAATATTTTTTTTATCTACATTTATGCTGGAAATATGGGATAACAAATACGAATAAATTGTGTATTTTTACACTTGAGTGAAATGTTGAAATTAATGACTTTCATCTCCATCATCATGGATTATGTAAATGAAATACATACACAACACATGATCGCAGCAGCATATATTGCATGTATTGTCAGTAGCAGTAACGCACTGACATGTGCCAATATATTAGTCACTGTTTTGTGATGGTGTCTGTGTGTCAGTGTCAGTGTCAGAGTGTGTGTCAGTGTGTCAGTGGGTGTCTGTGTGTGTGTGTGTCAGTGTGTGTCAGTGTGTGTGTGTGTGTGTGTGTGTGTGTGTGTGTGTGTGTGTGTGTGTGTGTGTGTGTGTGTGTGTGTGTGTGTGTGTGTGTGTGTGTCATTGTGTGTGTCATTGTGTGTGTCAGCGTGTGTCAGTGTGTGTCAGTGTGTGGCAGTGTCAGTGTCAGAGTGTGTGTCATTGTGTGTGTGTGTGTGTGTGTCAGTATGTGTGTGTCATTGTGTGTGTGTCAGTGTCAGAGTGTGTGTCAGTGTGTGTCAGTGTGTGTGTGTGTGTGTGTGTGTGTGTGTGTGTCAGTGTGTGTGTCAGTGTGTCAGTGTGTGTGTCATTGTGTGTGTCAGTGTGTGTCAGTATGTGTGTGTTATGTGTCAGCGTGTGTTGATGTCATTATGACATCAACATGTATACGCTAGTTAACGCACACTGACACACACACAATGACACACACATACTGACACACACAATGACATACAATGACACACACAATGACATACACACACTGACACACACTGACACACACACACTGACACAGAACACACACTGACACAGAACACACACTGACACACACGCATAATGACACACACTGACACACACACACACACACACACACACACACACACACACACACACACACACACACACACACACACACACACACACACACACACACACACACACACACACACTGACACACACTGACACACACGCATACTGACACACACTGACACTGACACACACTGACACAGACTGACACACACTGACACACACTGACACAGACACTGACACACACTGACACACACACTGACACATAGAAGACAGTTGTAGTAATCAATTCACCATCGGTCAATTCACCGTTAGCTGAATGAACAAGAATTTTCACATTTGCACGTGACATTCAACAATACTGCCTCTGCTGTATTTTCTAGTTATGACAAATTATGATTATTATAATTGTGCTTGTTTTCTGGGCGAATATTTGACAGATACTGTTTGTGTGTTGTTGTTCGTCTTGTTGTTATTGTTGTTGATGATGCTGTTGTTAATATTGTTCTTGTTGTTAATATATTTTTTTAGTATTGTTATTGTTGTTGTTAATATTGTTATTGTTATTGTTGTTATTGTTGTTGTTGTTGGTGATGCTGTTAATAATATTGTTCTAGTTGTTAATATACTTTTTTTTGTTAACATTGTTATTATTGTTGTTGATATTGTTATTGTTATTGTTGTTGTTGTTTATGATGCTGTTGTTAATATTGTTCTAGTTGTTAATATACTTTTTTATTGTTGTTGTTATTATTGTTGTTAATATTGTTGTTATTGTTGTTGTTGTTGTTGTGCAGGTTATATCGCAGTGGATCAACACAACGTACTCGCAGCAACAACAGCAGGATTCTCCAATGACCGAGGACAGGCTGGAGTTTTTATGGTCGGTTATTGTGTCGATTTTCTGTGCCGGCGGTATGGCGGGGGCCCTCGGCACAGGATATGTTAGCAACAAATTCGGCCGGTCAGTGACATATCGTTTGTGTCAGTGTGTCAGTGTGTTTGTGTGTTTGTGTCAGTGTGTTTGTCAGTGTGTCAGTGTGTTTGTGAGTGTGTATATGTGGGTTTGTATCAGTGTGTGTCAGTGTGTGTGTTAGTGTGTCAGTGTGTGTTAGTGTATCAGTGTGTGTCAGTGTGTAAGTGTTTGTGTGTATGTGTGTTTGTGAGTGTGTGTGTGTGTGTGTGTGTGAGTATATGTGTTTTTTTGTATGAATCTGTGTGTGTGTGTGAGTGTGTTCAGTTTGTTTTTCAATTATATACACCACTGAATATGTGTGCTGGCATGTAGATTCTGTAATAGAATTAATTTGATAACACTGGTCTGCGTGATTTTAGAGGTCAAGTATCTGTTTGATGTTCTTGGCCCAATTTTGCACGCTGATTCCGAAAATCGCATTCATTTTTCAAATTGATTCAAATATAGTCAAGTATATTCTAATTAATTCAAATATATTTTTCAATTAATTCATATTTAATAATGACAAATACTACTTGATTGCATTTCGGCTGGTTTCAGGGGATTTGTGACTCTTTCTCTCTCTCTCTTTCTCGGCTTGTTTACAAGTGTGTGTGTGTGTGTGTGTGTGTGTGTGTGTTCTTACTTACTAGTTGTCTTCGCAGGAATGAGTCAGAGGCTCGTGACTCCCGCCTTCCAGTTGTCATATGTCTTCTTAAACAGTTGTGTCGTTGGCTGTTGTACTATGTCGCTTGGCAACCTATTCCATCTATCTACTGCTCTATTTGGGAAACTATATTTTTGGATGTCCTTTTTAATCCTGCGTTTTTGTAGGCCAAAACTGTGATTCCTATTAGATTTTGAGAATTGAAACAACTTCTGATTTTCCATTTTATCCTTCCCTGTAAGACATCTATAAACTGAGATTAAATCCCCTCTAACTCTCCTTTCTTCTAGCGTTGTCAAACCTAACTTTTTAGTCTGTCGAAATATGCCAAATGTTTGATGCTTCCTAAAATTTTTGTGGCTGATTTCTGTACCTTCTCCAGTTTTTTAATATGTTTTGATGTGTGTGTGTGTGTGTGTGCACGTGCGGTGAGGCAGCAAGGGAGGTTTGTTGCTGAACAACTTGTTTGCCATAATTGGCGGTGTGCTGGAGGGATTCGCTCTGAGTGCCGGCAGTCCAGGTATGGTGATAGCCGGCCGTCTGTTTGTCGGTATCAACTGCGGCCTCAACGCAGGACTGGCTCCCATGTACCTCATCGAAATATCGCCCGTCAGACTGCGTGGAACTGTGAGTTTATTGACTTATGACTTATCGACGTAGCATACAAGTAAAATAGTAGTGATTGAAATGGACATTTTTCACGAATCTGGAAAAACGTGAAAAAAGAAGAAATTTAAGTTTTGAAGATGTTGTCTTTGACTGTGATTACTAAGTTGATTTCATTAGTCTCTACACACACACACACACACACACACACACACACACACACACACACACACACACACACATACACATACACCGACACACACACACACACACACTGACACACACACACACGCACTGACACACACACACTGACACACACACACACACACAGACACACACACTGACACACACACACACACACACACACACACACACACTGACACACACACACACACACACACACACACACACACACACACACACACACACACACACACACACACACACACACACACACTGACACACACATCCATCCCTCTCCACATCACTGACTGAGCGTGTGTGTGTGTTGGTGTCAGATTGGCTCGATGTACCAGTTGGTGGTGACTATTAGCATCCTGGTATCGCAGGTACTCAGTTTGGACACATTGTTGGGCACACAACAGTTGTGGGGCTGGTTGCTGGCGTTCACCATAACACCGGCCTTATTCCAGCTCGCTGTTCTGCCTCTTTGTCCCGAGTCTCCCCGCTTCACTCTGATCAACAAGGAGCGAGATGGCACTGCTCTCAAAGGTCACACTCAAATATACTGCTCTCAAAGGTCACACTCAAATATACTGCTCTCAAAGGTCACACTCAAACATACTACTCTCAAAGGTCACACTCAAACATACTGTTCTCAAAGGTCACACTCAAATATACTGTTCTCAAAGGTCACACTCAAACATACTGTTCTCAAAGGTCACACTCAAACCTACTGCTCTCAAAGGTCACACTCAAACATACTGTTCTCAAAGGTCATGTCATGTGTAAGCTTATTTCAGCATTACATTTCATAATTGTTATAATGCTAAACAGTCACACGAGGGGTAGTCATATTTGTGTATTATTATATTATTGAAATGACATTAACGTTTTTGCATGTGATCTATCACTGATCTATCACTAATGAAATCAAGTGAATAATGTCTCAACAGCGGAAACTTTTCGCCTGTGTGTATGCGTTTGTATATGTGCGTATATGTGTTTTTGTATGCATGCGTATGTATATGTATGTCTGTCTATATGTGTATATATACATATGTGTGTTTGTGTGTATATTTGTGTATGTATGTGCATGTATGTTTGTGTATGCATGTGTGTGTATATGTGTGTATGTCTATATGTGTATATATACTTATATGTGTTTGTGTGTATGTATGTGCATGTATGTTTGTGTATGCATGTGTGTGTATATGCATGTATGTATGTCTATATGTGTATGTATACATATATGTGTTTGCGTGTGTGTTTGTGTATGTATGTGCATGTATGTATGTCTATATGTGTATGTATATATGTGTTTGTGTGTGTGTTCTTGTCACATAGACTTGGCTGCACTGCGAGGTAGCAGCGATGTGCAGGATGAGATAGATGAGATGAAGGCGGAACACGAGGCTGCTACACAGGCTGGTAAAATGAGCTTGACTGAGCTGTTTGTCAACCCCGCCCTGCGCATGCCTCTCATTATCGCCACTGTTATGATGCTGGCTCAACAACTGTCAGGAATCAATGCGGTCAGTACTGTCTACAATGTGTCAGTACTGTCATAACATGTGTCAGTATCAGTCAGTTTGTGTGTGTCAGTACTGTATATCATGTGTCAGTGTGTGTGTGTGTGTGTGTCAGTACTGTCTACCATGTGTCAGTGTGTGTGTGTATGTGTCAGTACTGTCTACCATGTGTCAGTACTGTATATCATGTGTCCTGGCTGTCTATCTTGTGTCAGTAATGTCATAACATGTGTGTCAGTGTGTGTGTGTGTGTATGTGTCAGTACTGTATATCATGTGTCAGTGTGTGTGTGTATGTGTCAGTACTGTCTACAATGTGTCAGTGTGTGTGTGTGTGTGTGTCAGTACTGTCTACAATGTGTCAGTGTGTGTGTGTGTGTGTGTGTCAGTACTGTCTACCATGTGTCAGTGTGTGTGTGTGTGTGTGTGTGTGTGTGTCAGTACTGTCTACCATGTGTCAGTGTGTGTGTGTGTGTGTGTGTGTGTGTCAGTACTGTCTACCATGTGTGTCAGTACTGTCTACAATGTGTCAGTATCAGTCAGTGTGTGTGTGTGTCAGTATCAGTCAGTGTTTGTGTGTGTGTGTATGTGTCAGTACTGTCTACCATGTGTCAGTGTGTGTGTGTGTGTGTGTCAGTACTGTCTACCATGTGTCAGTGTGTGTGTGTGTGTGTGTCAGTATCAGTCAGTGTTTGTGTGTGTGTTTGTGTGTCAGTACTGTCTACCATGTGTCAGTGTGTGTGTGTCAGTACTGTCTACAATGTGTCAGTATCAGTCAGTTTGTGTGTGTCAGTATCAGTCAGTGTTTGTGTGTGTGTTTGTGTGTCAGTACTGTCTACCATGTGTCAGTATCAGTCAGTGTGTATGTTTGTGTGTGTGTGTCAGTGTTTGTGTGTGCGTGTGTGTGTGTGTGTCAGATGATGTTCTAATATGTATAATATATTCTACTCGATGTTAATGTGTGTATGTTAATGTGTAAATATGTGTCAGGTGATGTTCTAATATGTATGTTAATATGTTAATGTGTGTGTGACAGGTGATGTTCTAATATGTATGTTAATATGTTAATGTGTTAATGTGTGTATCAGGTGATGTTCTAATGTATATGTGTGTGTGTGTGTGTGTGTGTCAGGTGATGTTCTAATATGTATGTTAATGTGTATGTTAATGTGTGTGTTAATGTGTGTGTCAGGTGATGTTCTAATATGTATGTTAATATGTGTGTGTCTCAGGTGATGTTCTATTCGACGGCGATATTCGAGGATGCCGGTTTGAGTAGCAGCGAGGCTCAGTCAGCCACCATGGGCATGGGAGCCATGAATGTGGTGATGACCGTCATCAGTGTGATTATGGTGGAGAAGGCGGGACGCAAGACTCTCATGATGATTGGAATGATTGGAATGACTGTTGTGTGTGTTCTGCTCACCATCTCCATCTCGCAACAAGTAACACACACACTGACACACTGACACACACACACACACATACACACTGACACACACACTGGCACACACACTGACACATACACACGCTGACACAATGACACACTAACACACTGAGACACACACACATACACACACTTATACACACACACACACTGGCACACACACACACTGACACACACACACACACACTGGCACACTGATACACACACTGACACACTGATACACTAACACACTGATACACTGGCACACACACACACACACACTGACACACACACACACACTGGCACACACACACTGACACACACACACACACACACACTGGCACACTGATACACACACTGACACACTGATACACTAACACACTGATACACTGGCACACACACACTGACACACACACTGACACACAGTTGTATTTCAGTTGGCCGTGTGTCGATTATAGATGGACTAGCACAATACTGTAAAGTGTGCAGTAGCGGTAGTAAAGAGTCTAAGTCAGTGGTTCCCAACCTGGGGGTAATTTAGCAATTGTTCGGGGGTAATGTAGGGCTGGCAGGAAAATGCTAAGAATTCTGAAATTCAAGAAAACATTGCGGTACCTTGTATTGGGATTAATGTTAACTTAGCATATTATGTTTATTTTTTGCATTGTGTGGATATTGTATTGCTCATATGGCGTGTTATATATAGTTGTGTGTGCACGCGTGCGTGCGTGTGTGTGTGAATGCTTACAGTAACATGTACAGTAACAAAGGGGTAACATGCTTAATATGGGATGCTAAATTGGGTAACAAGCTGAAAAAGGTTGAGAACCACTGGTCTAAGTGAAACAAATGTATGAATAGATGTCACATCATTGATTAGCACCACCAAGTATCATGTGTGTGTGTGTGAGTGTGTGTGTGTGTGTGATTATGTTTTATGTGTATGCTAATGTTCATGTATGTATGTGTTTGTTTGTTTGCTTGTTTGTATTTGTATTTCACACACAACA
The DNA here is from genome assembly GCA_916048095.2 of Sacculina carcini. NCBI lineage: Eukaryota > Metazoa > Arthropoda > Thecostraca > Sacculinidae > Sacculina > Sacculina carcini. The sequence continues at coordinate 6,629,064 of OU696592.1, read as the reverse complement.
TACTGCTCCACATGGTGGTTTTTCAGCGCATGTAAGAATAACAATTAAAAATCGAAAACAGACTTAAAATGCGTGGTCAAGTATTGATAATATACATGAACGGTGTGATGTGTGAAAATGATCATAGATGTGGCAATATACATACACACATACATAGACATACACATCGTATATATAAACATGCATTATTATATACATATATACATTTACATACACATATACATGTAAAATTATGTTGTAGAACTAAGACAGTACGCGTGCAAAAATATAACAAAATCAAACTGATATGAGACGGTTGTTTGTGTGTGGCAGGCGGGCATACCTTGGCTGAAGTATGTGTCGGTGTTGTTGGTGATTGCGTTTGTGGTGTTCTTCGCCACGGGGCCGGGCAGTATTCCGTGGTTTATTGTCAACGAGTTGTTCAGTCAGTCGGCCCGTCCCACAGCCGCCAGTATCGCTGTGGCTGTCAACTGGACCGCCAACTTCATGGTCGGCATCGGGTTTCTACCACTCAAGGTGAACTAACTGATTTAGCCACTGAATTACTAACTTACTGACTGACTAACTGAATTACTCACTGATTTAGTCACTTAATTATTAACTGATTGAGTTAATGAATTACTAACTGATTTAGTCACTGAATTACTAACTGATTTAGTCACTGAATTACTAACTGATTTAGTCACTGAATTACTAACTGATTTAGTCACTGAATTACTAACTGATTTAGTCACTGAATTACTAACTGACTGACTAACTGAATTACTAACTGATTTAGTCACTGAATTACTAACTGAATGAGTTACTGAATTACTAACTGATTTAGTCACTGAATTACTAACTGATTTAATCACTGAATTACTAACTTACTGACTGACTAACTGAATTACTCACTGATTTAGTCACTGAATTACTAACTTACTGACTGACTAACTGAATTACTAACTGATTTAGTCACTGAATTACTAACTTACTGACTGACTAACTGAATTACTAACTGATTTTATCACTGAATTACTAACTGAATGAGTTACTGAATTACTAACTGATTTAGTCACTGAATTACTAACTGATTTAGTCACTGAATTACTAACTGATTTAGTCACTGAATTACTAACTGATTTAGTCACTGAATTACTAACTTACTGACTGACTAACTGAATTACTCACTGATATAGTCACTGAATTACTCACTGATTTAGTCACTGAATTACTAACTGATTTAGTCACTGAATTACTAACTTACTGACTGACTAACTGAATTACTCACTGATATAGTCACTGAATTACTCACTGATTTAGTCACTGAATTACTAACTGATTTAGTCACTGAATTACTAACTTACTGACTGACTAACTGAATTACTAACTGATTTAATCACTGAATTACTAACTTACTGACTGACTAACTGAATTAATCACTGATTTAGTCACTGAATTTATAACTGATTTAGTCACTTAATTACTAACTGATTGAGTTACTGAATTAATAACTGATTTAGTCACTGAATTACTAACTGATTTAGTCACTGAATTACTAACTTACTGACTGACTAACTGAATTAATCACTGATTTAATCACTGAATTACTAACTGATTTAATCGCTGAATTACTCACTGATTTAGTCACTGAATTACTAACTGATTTAGTCACTGAATTACTAACTTACTGACTGACTAACTGAATTAATCACTGATTTAATCACTGAATTACTAACTGATTTAATCGCTGAATTACTCACTGATTTAGTCACTGAATTACTCACTGATTGAGTCACTGAATTACTAACTGATTTAATCACTGAATTACTCACTGATTTAGTCACTGAATTACTAACTGATTTAGTCACTGAATTACTAACTGATTTAGTCACTGAATTACTAACTGATTTAGTCACTGAATTACTAACTGATTTAATCACTGAATTACTAACTTACTGACTGACTAACTGAATTACTAACTGATTTAGTCACTGAATTACTAACTGATTTAGTCACTGAATTACTAACTGATTTAATCACTGAATTACTAACTGATTTAGTCACTGAATTACTAACTGATTTAGTCACTGAATTACTAACTGATTTAGTCACTGAATTACTAACTGATTTAGTCACTGAATTACTAACTGATTTAGTCACTGAATTACTAACTGATTTAATCACTGAATTACTCACTGATTGAGTTACTGATTTACTCACTGATTTAATCGCTGAATTACTAACTGATTTAGTCACTGAATTACTAACTGATTTAGTCACTGAATTACTAACTGACTGACTTACTGAATTACTAACTGATTTAGTTAATGAATTACTCACTGATTGGGTCACTGAATTACTAACTGATTGAGTTACTGAATTGCTGACTGACTGAATTACTTACTTACTTAATTACTGGTTGACTTACTCAATTATCGATTGAATACTTGCTGTGAGTGTATTCTATATAAACACTACACAACACTGTCAACACTACTAATCTGTATGTGTGTGTGTGTATGTGTGTGTGTGTGTGTATGTGTGTGTGTGTGTGTCAGTTGTTGATTGATGAGTACGTGTTCCTCGTGTTCCCCGTGGTCTTGTCGGCAGTGATTGTGTTCACGTGGCGCTATGTGCCCGAAACAAAGAACAAGTCCATCGACGAAATCACCGCCTATTTCAGACAATAACTGCTAGCTAACTAGCTGATAGCTAACTAGCTAGCTGTCATCTCACAGTACATGCACAAACACAATCTCAAACATACACACAAACACACAGAAATACACACAAACACACTGTCAAACATACACACAAACACACTCAAACATACACACAAACACACACTCAAACATACACACAAACACTCTCAAACATACACACAAACACGCTCAAACACATACACAAATACACACACACACACACACATTTACACACATACACACACATTCGATGTTCGAGTTTCGAGTTCGATGTTACCGGGATTTTGTTTGTGTTTTAACTGTGTGTGTTAGTTTGTGTTCTCGTAGATAATGATAATCTTACCGTGAATACAACCTGTGTGTGTGTGTGTGTGTATGTGTGTGTGTGTGTGTGTGTGTGTGTGTGTGTGTGTGTGTAAATTCAAGTGCCGGTTGTGAAAGAGAACAGCCTATTTGAGCCTTATATACACTCTAAACGTCGATATATACATCTATATATATATATATATATATATGTGTGTGTGTGTGTGTGTGTGCATGTGTGTTTGGTGTTCATTTTGGTGTTCATTTTGGTGTTGAGACTAAATGTATCGTTGCTGTTAAGCGAATTCATTATTGATGTTAGAAAATGTGTATGTATCAGTGTGTTTTAGTTGGTTCTTGTTCGTTCGTACATGTTTGGTGTTGATAAAAAAAAACGTAGACTGTTTTTTTCAGTGTGTTGATAGTGTTCTGCTAATACACACACACACACACACATAAGCCAACGGCACTCGTGTCATCAGCGAAATCAAGAAGATGTCACGTGGAAGAAATTCCCTCGAAGTAATCCCATCATGGTTATGCCAGAAATCCCACTCAGCAACCAGCAAAAGAAACATTTTCTCGCATATATTCTCGTGTATTGTAGTGAAGGCACTCCTGGGCTCAATAAACCCAGCCTGCTATAGTTGAGTGAGAATCAGGAGGAACGCAGTTGAAACCTGTCTTGCGCGTGCGAACACTCGACAGGCAGTTGATATTGCACGCGCAGACTGTCAATCATGACACGACACAGCTGGTGCAGGTTGATACGAGGCTGCCAAAGCCAGTCTTGACGAGCCACCGAGTCGTCCAACACTTCAGGCCATCCATCAGCTTCAAACACAAAACATTCATAGACAGTTGCATCCACATTCATACACAATCACATTCATACACAATCACATTCATACACAATAACATTCATACACAATAACATTCATACACAATAACATTCATACACAATAACATTCAAACACAATAACATTCACACACAATCACATTCATACACAATAACATTCATACACAATAACATTCATACACAATAACATTCATACACAATCACATTCATACACAATCACATTCATACACAATCACATTCATACACAATCATATTCATACATAATAACATTCATAGACAGTTGCATCCACATTCACACACAATAACATTCATACATAATCACATTCATACACAATCACATTCATACACAATCATATTCATACACAATCACATTTATACATAATCACATTCATACACAATAACATGCATACATAATAACATTCACACACAATAGCATTCATACATAATAACATTCATACACAATAACATTCATAGACAGTTGCATCCACATTCATACATAATAACATTCATACACAATCACATTCATACATAATAACATTCATATATAATCACATTCATACACAATAACATTCATACATAATAACATTCATATATAATCACATTCATACACAATAACATTCACACATAATTACATTCATACACAATCACATTCATACACAATCACATTCATACACAATCACATCCACACATAATAACATCCATACACAATAACATTCATACACAATAACATTCATACAAAATCACATTCATACATAATAACATTCATACACAATCACATTCATATATAATAACATTCATACACAATAACATTCATACACAATAACATCCACACATAATAACATTCATACACAATCACATTCATACATAATCACATCCATACATAAAACATTCATACACAATCACATTCATACATAATAACATTCATACACAATCACATTCATACATAATAACATTCATATATAATCACATTCATACACAATAACATTCATACATAATAACATTCATATGTAATCACATTCATACACAATAACATTCACACATAATTACATTCATACACAATCACATTCATACACAATCACATTCATACACAATCACATCCACACATAATAACATCCATACACAATAACATTCATACACAATAACATTCATACAAAATCACATTCATACATAATAACATTCATACACAATCACATTCATATATAATAACATTCATACACAATAACATTCATACACAATAACATCCACACATAATAACATTCATACACAATCACATTCATACATAATCACATCCATACATGAAACATTCATACACAATCACATTCATACATAATAGCATTCATACACAATCACATTCATACATAATAACATTCATATATAATCACATTCATACACAATAACATTCATACATAATAACATTCATATATAATCACATTCATACACAATAACATTCACACATAATTACATTCATACACAATCACATTCATACACAATCACATTCATACATAATCACATCCATACATAATAACATTCATACACAATCACATTCATACACAATAACATTCATACAAAATCACATTCATACATAATAACATTCATACACAATCACATTCATATATAATAACATTCATACACAATAACATTCATACACAATAACATCCACACATAATAACATTCATACACAATCACATTCATACATAATCACATCCACACATAATAACATTCATACACAATCACATTCATACATAATCACATCCATACATAATAACATTCATACACAATCACATTCATACATAATAACATTCATACACAATCACATTCATACACAATAACATTCATAAATAATAACATTCATATATAATCACATTCATACACAATAACATTCACACATAATTACATTCATACACAATCACATTCATACACAATCACATTCATACACAATCACATCCACACATAATAACATCCATACACAATAACATTCATACACAATAACATCCATACATGATCACATTCACACATAATAACATTCATACATAATCACATTCATACATAATAACATTCATACACAATCACATTCATACACAATAACATTCATACATAATAACATTCATACACAATAACATTCATACACAATAACATTCATACACAATAACATTCATACATAATCACATTCATACATAATAACATCCATACACAATCACATCCACGAACACATCCACGAACACATCCACACAAGTACAAGTTCTGAATTCAACTAGCACTCATTCACTCACTCATCCAAGAATGAAAGTTAATTCGTCAAGGCTCGTGAGTTATTGTGCAGGTGTCTGTTGTTGGTGCTGTTTGTGTTGTTCACCAATATTTTGTCTGTAGTCGGGTCGATATCGCACTTTAAGATCAGGAACGTGAGCCTGGACTGCATTCACCAGTTCTTCTGGCGTGAAGCTCATCGAGGACACATTATACGTGCGAACTGACAGCCTATCACTGTCCACCACCATCAACTCCCATAATGCCCTGCCACACACACACACATTTACAATTACATTACATTTGGATAAGATTTGTAACACGTAGCTTCTGCACCAAGGGTCCTGAAGGCGCTCAATGGACATAATACCTACACAAATGAAATAACCCTAGTTTAAGTCTGACAAGACGATAAAAACAGAAGTGGTTGAATTATATTCACTAACAGTAGAATTCCTATGAATAAAAAACTTCTAAGTAATGCGCGATGAACATATTATATACAACATAACACGTAAACGCAGACAGACACACATACACACACATACGAGTACATACACGACAGAGCACAACATACAAACAGATAGATCAGATATAAACAGGTATAAAACGATAAATCAACAATATCACAAATAAACAAACAAACTAATAAATAAATTACCTGAAAAGAAGTAGAAACATGCAAATATAATTTTGATTAAAAAACAAACAAAAAACATACAATGACACACACACACATACACTCACTGACACACTGACATACACAATCGTTACAACACTGATTTCTGCTGTGGTGTGTCGTGTGTGATTCCTGTCACCTCAGCGCATCATCAATATGCATCATGGGCAGACGAGTGTCAGGTCGCAAATAACACTCGAATTCGCCCGTTGTCAGCGCATCGTGGAATATTTGCACAGCGTAATCTGTAATACACACAACACACACACAACACATATCACGGTGCTAGCTATAAGCTTGTATTATGTATATTAACACATAAATGCTTGAATGCCTCAAGTGACAGCTGCTACACGGGAAGAAGCCGAAGCTTATGAACACGCACAGGTGTGTCCCGTGCAGCTCGCTGCCACCGCAGAACCGACCTTCTCCACGCTATGACGCCACAAGGAAGGAAGACGTATTAGAGAGGGCCACCTCCCCAGAATGCATGACACAACACATGACTGATATCTGGTACCATCATTTACTGCTGGGTGGACAGGGGCTGTGGGATTGTAGAATTCGCCCAAGAAATTCTGCTCCGCTGGGATTCGAACCACGGACCTCCCGCTTGTGAGGCGGGTGTGCTACCACTACACCACCGAGTCCGAATATTAATATTTATACATATTATATATTTATATATTGTATATTATATACTGTTATATATTATTATATTGTTAGTGTATTATTGGCTGCATATAAGCCTACCGTGTAGTCAAATACCATCGAGCTAGAAAGAGATGTCAGTGTCAGTGTCAGTGTGTCAGTATCAGTGTCAGTGTGTTAGTGTCAGTGTATCAGTGTATCAGTGTGTTAGTGTATCAGTGTGTTAGTGTATCATTGTGTTAGTGTATCAGTGTGTTAGTGTATCAGTGTGTCAGTGTATCAGTGTGTTAGTGTATCAGTGTGTCAGTGTCAGTGTATCAGTGTCAGTGTCAGTGTATCATAGTGTCAGTGTCAGTGTGTCAGTGTGTCAGTGTCAGTATCAGTATCAGTATCAGTGTGTGTCAGTGTGTTAGTGTGTCAGTGTCAGTATCAGTGTGTGTCAGTGTCAGTGTCAGTATCAGTATCAGTGTCAGTATCAGTATCAGTATCAGTGTGTGTCAGTGTCAGTATCAGTATCAGTGTCAGTATCAGTGTCAGTGTCAGTGTGTGTCAGTGAGTTAGTGTGTCAGTGTGTTAGTGTATCAGTGTGTTATTGTATCAGTGTGTTATTGTATCAGTGTGTTAGTGTATCAGTGTGTTAGTGTATCAGTGTGTCAGTGTCAGTGTATAATAGTGTCAGTGTGTTAGTGTCAGTGTATCATAGTGTCAGTGTTAGAGTCAGTGTCAGTGTTAGTGTATCAGTGTCAGTGTGTCAGTGTCAGTGTGTCAGTATCAGTGTCACTATCAGTGTCAGTGTCAGTGTGTGTCAGTGTGTGCCAGTGTGTTAGTGTCAGTGTATCATAGTGTCAGTGTCAGTGTCAGTGTCAGTGTCAGTGTCAGTGCCAGTGTGTGACAGTGTGTTAGTGTGTCAGTATCAGTGTGTTAGTGTCACTGTGTCAGTATGTCAGTATGTCAGTATGTCAGTATGTCAGTATGTCAGTGTGTCATAGTGTCAGTATGTCAGTGTGTCAGTGTGTCATAGTGTTAGTGTGTTAGTGTGTTAGTGTCAGTGTGTCAGTATGTCAGTATGTCAGTATGTCAGTATGTCAGTGTGTCAGTGTGTCAGTGTGTCAGTGTGTCAGTGTGTCAGTGTGTCAGTGTGTCAGTATGTCAGTGTCAGTGTGTCAGTATGTCGGTGTCAGTGTGTCAGTATGTCAGTGTCAGTGTATCAGTGTGTCAGTGTGTCAGTATGTCAGTGTCAGTGTGTCAGTATGTCAGTGTGTTAGTGTATCAGTGTGTTAGTGTATCATAGTGTCAGTATGTCAGTATGTCAGTGTGTCATAGTGTCAGTATGTCAGTGTGTCAGTGTGTCATAGTGTTAGTATGTCAGTGAGTCAGTGTGTCATAGTGTCAGTGTGTCAGTGTGTCAGTGTGTCAGTATGTCAGTGTGGCAGTGTGTCAGTATGTCAGTGTGTCAGTGTGTCAGTATGTAGTTCGTGCACAACCTGTGGTTCCTCCTCCAGGACTAGTCTCACTGGAGATGACCCCCGGGTATCTGATCGAGCGGAAATCAACGCCGAATTTGCTGTGGTAATATTCACCTAGCAGTTCGGTATGTACCTACAACAATTACACACATACACACATACAAATATACATACACATACACACATATACATACATATATACATACATATACACACACATATATGCATACATATACACACAGATATACACACACAAGCACACACATGCATACATACACACGCATACACATACACATACACACATTCACACATTCACACATACAAGCACAAGCACACACACACAAGCACACACATGCATATATATACACGCACACACATACACATACACACATACACACATTCACACATACAAGCACAAGCACACACACACAAGCACACACATGCATATATATACACGCACACACATACACATACACACATACACACATTCACACATACAAACACAAGCACAAACACAAGCACACACATGCATATATACACACACATACATATATACACACGCATACACATACACATACACACATTCACACACAAAAACACACACACAAGCACACAAACTGTATCATTTCAGCTTGAAATTTGACAGTAAGAAATTAATAAGTGTAGTAATTATGTGTGTGTATGTGTATGAGTGTGTGTGTATGTGTGTGAGTGTGTGTGTGTGTGTGTGTGTGTGTGTGTGTGTGTCAGTGTGTCAGTGTCAGTGTGTCAGTGTCAGTGTGTCAGTGTCAGTGTGTCAGTGTCAGTGTCAGTGTGTCAGTGTGTTAGTGTATCAGTGTGTTAGTGTATCAGTGTGTTAGTGTATCAGTGTGTTAGTGTATCAGTGTGTTAATGTGTCAGTGTGTTAGTGTATCAGTGTGTTAGTGTATCAGTGTGTTAGTGTATCAGTGTGTCAGTGTGTTAGTGTGTCAGTGCGTCAGTGTATCAGTGTGTCAGTGTGCCAGTGTGTTAGTGTATCAGTGTGTCAGTGTATCAGTGTGTCAGTGTGTCAGTGTGTCAGTGTGTCAGTGTGTGTTGCAGGGTTATTTACTGAATCAGATGGTTCCTTCACCTTGCTCACACCATAGATAGTGCGTGGTCGTTGGATGGTGATGTTGGGAGTGGGGTTCCTGGGAGAGCTGGGCCCAAACGCTCCAATAGTGCTGGGAACAAACAGGCGCAGCTTGTACTGTCTCGCCAATTCCATAACGTTGTGCAAACCTGGTACATATCATGGTTATATCCATTTCCAGTCAAATTGCTTCACCGAATAAACTGGAAAACTTACTCTTTTCCATCCCCCCAAAAAAATCACAACATTTTGAAGAAATAAACTTACAAAACTTCATTCTTCTAGTACCTTTTTTCATTTTAGCAAACTATTGTTGTGTGGGTGTGTTCATTTTTATTTCTATTAATATAATATTATTTATCTTCTTTATATTCCTTATTTATTCTTAAAGTTTCTTTATAGAATCACATTTTTTCCACATTATTCCAATAACACAATGGAGGGTTATTAATATTTATAACAGCACGAGACTAATTTTAAGCATACTTCTTATTTTATTGTATTTATAATGCGTATTAATGTTCTATAGTGAGGACTCAATGATGAGCAGCTGGTGGGGCTCATAAATCACACCTTCAATGTTGACTTTTATGGCGAGCGGAACATTTTGTTCTCCGACGGCACTGAGCAGAGCAGAAAAATGCACCAGCCAGCTGATTCTGTGACTCACTATAATCTCCTGCAATCTCCTCGGATGCAATATATCGGCAAACACAAACGGACCTGACACACACACACACACATATACACACACACACACACACATATACACGTACATAAGCAGGGATACATTATATAATTTTGGAACATTATTTTATAACTTATAAATATTGGTATGTCATGTTCTAATGTCTCATGATAATTCTTAATGTCTCAAATGACTCACAATGTCTTATAATGACTCATAATGACTCATAATGACTCATAATGACTCATAATGACTCATAACGTCTCATAATGACTCATAACCTCTCATATTGACTCTTATTGACTCATAATAGCTCATAATGGCTCATAATGACTCATAATGACTCATAATATTGTTATGACTCACCGTTTTGTACTACACTGTTGTCTGGCATCACAATGTCTGACAACAGCACATTTTCGGCTCCAAATTGACGCCGTAGCATCTTGGCCAGGCCAATCCCCAACTGTCCCAGTCCCCCTGTTATCAACACACGAGGGGTCTCGCCGGGGGAGAGGTGCTGCTGCTGGTCGTGGGGATGAGGGGTGTGGGCTGCACGAGACAGAGGTACTGCAGTACCACTGAACATGCGTACTGCCGGTGTACCTCGCCATATTCGGGCGTGACGACTGAACACTATCATCTGGTAATCATACATCAACAACAAACACTCATTCACTCATTCATTCACTATCTGTAGACAGGATTTGTTTGGTTTAAACCATTTGGTTTAAAACATGGTTTAAATCAGATGTTTTTTCTTATATAAGAAACCTTTTTTTGACAGAAATGATTTTTCTCATATAGGAATGATCAAATATTTTCAGAATTAGTAAATGAATTCATTAAGGCAGTTTTAAATCTTCATAAATATCACTTTTTGACATGATTTAAAGGGTTTGCACGATATGGGAAACATTTTTATTAACATTTTTGGTTTTTGCTGGGGAAGCATTGTAGTTGGTATTTATAAGAAATCATAAATTTTTACGACAAAACATTTGAGTTTCTATGAAAAACACTATTTTTAGAAACCTCTGAGTTAATATAAACTGTGTTTACTCTGAAAACAAACATGAATTAACCTCCATGGACAAAACGATTTTAGTCACTAGGTTTTCATAAATAAGGCCACTGGGTATTTGGATTTGGACTTTGCAAACATATGTGGGTATTTAAAATCGACTGTTTTCGCAATTGGAATCGGTTTAAAATTTCCGTTGCCTATAGATGCTACAAGGTGAAATTCAAGATCCCGTGTGTATATTTTTATGCTCTTATTGTATTTTTTTTAAATATTTACAAAACTTTTGGTAAGTGGTACTAAAATATGTTTAACTATATGCTAAATAGCATGGTACAATCTTTTTTGATTTTTGTGCGCAAAGTGTAAATAAAAAGCAAAAAAACAAAAAAAAACAATATTTTTTCTTGTTTTTTCTAAAAAAAACATGGTTTTTGGTTTTTTGAAAAAACTGTTTTTTCAAGCCCTGTCTGTACAGCTGTGATTCTCTCATTTCATTTACAGTTTGACTTGCTTCTTCTATTGCCCTTTTCTCGCTCTATCCTCCTCTCTCTCTCTCTCTCTCTCTCTGTCTCTTTCTGTCTGTCTGTGTGCGTTGATGACTGAGGTGCTCATGAGGATTGCAGGCATGCAAATTATCATTGCAGCTAATATTTCTAACATCAACATCATTAGATGAAGCCAATCTCATTCAATTGCTAATCTTCAGAAGTAAATATTCAACCATTTCAGAAACAAATCTCAAAATATATGAATGAATGAAGCAATGCAACATCTGAAGCATATGAACGCAGCAAATGTGAAAGATATTTGTCATTTGTGATTCCCGGCTTGTTTATGCTTTAACTCAAGCAGTTTCTATCTCAAACAAGCAATGAGTGATGGTGCTCATAAGTGAGCAGTTTGCTCATTAGTGAGCAGTTTGCTAATGAGTGAGCAGTTTGCTCATGAGTGAGCAGTTTGCTCGACCTTACTTATTGCTGTTTGAGCAGCTGAGCAATCGGCATGTGACAGTAATTATCAACAATGATAGCTTGTAATTAGGCTCCCAACTCAGATGTCACACGCTAGACAGGTGCACTCAGACGCATTAATGTCAGTACGGACTTGTTGAATTAATCATTCACAAGAAAAAACTGATATATAATTAAATTTATAAGATAAAGCACAAAAAATCCAATATTATTCTTTTTATCTGTCTGTCTGTCTGCCTGTCTGTCTGTCTGTCTGTCTGTCTGTCTGTCTGTCTGTCTGTTAATGATCAAGATGCATGAATATTGCAGTTGCATGCAATTTATATGAGTTCACGCTGTCTACCCATTTCAACTTATTCATTGACATTAATAATAATAAATATTAATATTATTATTATAGCAATATAGAAACGTTCCAGGTATATTGTTATTATTGTTATTATTATAGAATTACAGGCAAATCCAGTAGCATGGGGGAAGAGTGCAAGCACTATTACCACCCTACAGTGGCCCCATGTACTGGAAACTAACCAAAAAATTCAGAGAGAAAGAAAGTTAGAAAAGAAAATAATAAATAACTACAATAAACAATAAATATGTTATTCAATATATGACATGTCATGAGAGTGCATAATTTTAGAAGTAAACAAAAAAACTAAACGTGACACAACCACAGAACACACACACACACACACACACACACACACACACACACACACACACACACACACACACACTGACACACTCAGTGTGGTCCCCTCATAAGATGAAGAACAAGCGTAAATTAGAAAGAATTCAGAGGACAGCGACTAGAATGGTTGATAGCATGTGTAGTTTTTCGTATGAGGAAAGACTAAAAGTGCTTTGTTTACCATCTTTAGAACAACGTAGGCTAAGGGGCGACTTGATTAATATTTTTAGACATATAATAGGTATGCAAAAGTTAGATAGG
>OU696592.1:6555426-6607926 GCA_916048095.2 Sacculina carcini | reverse complement strand
ACGATATGTATAAACTACTTATTAGAGACTTTTGACACACAAATATTTTCCTATGCTTTCACTCGCTTGAAAACAACTTATAAAAAGCAATATTGCTGAAATTCATATCAAAATTTGCACGTGAACATTGGCTTATAGCTCCTCTCTGTTGAACGAATATCATGTGTATGTGTGTGTGTGTGTGTGTGTGTGTGTGTGTGTGTGTGTGTGTGTGTGTGTCAGGTACAGTAGGTCATGCATTGTTGACAAGGAGAAACGGAATCACTGCCGTTATTGCCGTCTGAAGAAATGTTTTCGTGTTGGAATGAGAAAAGAAGGTGTCTTAGTTGTTTACTCTCTTTATCTAATCTGTTTTTTTTATTTCAAATTCATTATATAAAGTGCCCATGTAACACAGGCACGATTTATAGTGATTTATACGATTTATTTATAGATTCAGGCACAACGAGTTAATATTTAAAAAAAATTGCACTGATATAAGGAAACACACACAAACACAAAAACACAAACACAAAAACACAAACACACATTCACAGCATAACGATGACTGTTTTGAAACTAATCCTAGCATCTGATTGGCTGTCACTCACAACGCATTGACCAATCAGACGCGAGAAAGCCAGTGACGTCATAATCTTCAGCCATTTTTATTTGAATATAGTGTTCATATGAAATATACTAGTTTTAGCCGTAAAATTTTCAACTTTCATTTATGGTATAATTTAGGTGAGAATTTGGAATAAAATTGACTACCAAGTTATATAATCTACAAATATTAAAATGTTAAAAGAGAATCTTATAGAAGCTTACAGAAAACAATGATAAATATGATGAATTATATCAGAAATATTATAGGTTTGATCTTTCAACAACTACTTGTATCGGTATCTGAAATTACGCTAATACGCTAATATTTAAGACCCCGTAAGTTATTTTGAATGTGATGTAAACGCGAATAGCCTCAATGTATTCGTGTAAACATATGTATGTATGAATGTATGAATGTATGAATGTGTGAATGTGTTTGTGTGTGAATGTATGTGCTCATAGCTCAGGGGCTTATCCGAAAAAACCTCTCGGCGGCTTTCATGAGCTCCAATATCCCTCCAAATTCCATCCCAATATGCCTCCCTTTTTCTACATATTAATTATGTGTGTTTTGTGTATTGATTGTGGCAAAATACATGGAGGTATGAATGAATGGAATAAATTAAAATTTCATCATGGAAAAATACAATTTGTGTGTTCGTTAAATGTGTATATGTGTGTATGTGTGTAAATGTATGTCTGTGTGTAAATGTATGTGTGTGTGTATATAAGTGCATGTATGCATGTATGTGTGTGTATGTATGTATATGTGTATGTGTGTGTGTATTGTGTGTGTGTGTGTGTATGTATGTATGTATGTATGTATGTGTGTGTGTGTGTTTTCTGACAAATATATTTACAAACGTGTACACAAATTTACAATACTACTATAAAACATTGAAGGAGGCGTTGTCACGAATGACGGCCAGGCTTATTCGCTGCCGAAGCCAGGCCGTCTCTCGCGGCTCCCCTGAACGCTCACTTATTCTCCCGCCCAGGAGCTAGACGAAGTCGTCCAGGGACGCCCCCATGTGTGTGTATGTGTGTGTGTATGTGTGTGTGTGTGTGACAGCCGTGCAGAACGAGAGAGACAGGATCAGTACTCGTCGTAGTTGCTATGACGACGCGGACACGCAGTCCAGCATATCCGTTGAAATTCTACTCAAAGCAGAACTGATGTCCCGACAGATGGACCCCAGCTGGGTACTAACATTATTATTACTACTAATATTACTAATAAATATATTTTATTTAATCAATATTATTAATTATATTATAAATATATCAAATATTATAAAAATATATTAGAAATTTAAACATGATATAAATCTATTCTGTTTAATTTTAATATATATGTCAATATAAACAAGAATTACAATATTATTATTTCGTTTTTATTAAAATAAATAATTACCGTTGAAGGGGAAGAGCGTGAGAGTTATGTATTACATAAACTGCAATATCCATGCTGATATATTTACGTGGCTTGTCAAAATGCATTATACAAACACACACATTATATTTGTTCACATTCAGTGTCACAACAGTTCAGTTTGAAAATCATTTACACAATGCAAATGCTTTCATCCTCACACTTTCTCTGGATTTTCCCATTTTATTCCACGTGAAAATTGTGCACGGGCTCTTCCTGCGCCTGTTTAATTGTTTTTTATCTACATTTATAATGTCACGTGTGTGTGTGTGTGTGTGTGTGTGTGCGTGTGTGTGATGGTGTGACACTGAAGGCCGGGGGTCGTGAGGTCGACCTTGTTGAAAGACAGTTGGCCACTCATGATGACATCTGCACCTCAATGAGGCAACAACTGCTTATACTGGTTGAATGGGCCAAGTGCATCCCGTCTTTCCTACAACTACCGCTTGATTCTCAAGTAACTATTATTAACATTTTTATATTATTAATTACAGGCCAATTCAGTAGCATGGGAAGAGTGCAAGTGCACTATTACCACCCTGCGGTGGCCTCATGTGTACTGGAAGCTAACTAAAAGATTCATAGAGAAAGAATGTTCGAAAAGTAAATATTAAATAAACAGTGATAATCAATTTCTTTTTTCTACAAATAATAAATCTATCAGTGCATACAATTTACCTTGAATCAACTGCATTTGAAATAGCCAATTTTTTGAAAATGGAATGAATAGACATGAAAGAAAGCTGCAGTCAAATTCAGTTTGGATAAGATAAATTCAGACTTGAATCAGCTTGATGTTAGTGAATGGATGACACAACATGATTTACGATCAAAACAGGCACAATTATTTGTGAGATATATAATTGTTTTGTCTGCTTGCGTCCACGCTAAGTGGGTGTGATCATAGCTGTCCTACAATTGCTATGTTGAAGTTCCCACAATTAACACAACATTGTCAAATATAGATTGCGTTATTGCGAGCGCATGGAGGGGAACATTTACTGTTGGGAGCCTCGTGGAGATCCATTCATCTCAGAGGCTTTGTGCTGCTTGGCAACAGGTGCATTGTCACGCCAGACTGCTCAGGTGAGACACAGCCAATCCACGTGTCAATTGCACTGCAGCAAACGACCCCGGCGGAGCAGAATTTCATTGGGCGAATTCTACAATCCCACAGCCCCTGTCCACCCAGCAGAAAATGATGGTACCAGATATCAGTCATGTGTTCTGTGACATGCATTCTGGGGAGGTGGCCCTCTCTAATACGTCTTCCGTCCTTGTGGCGCCATAGCGTGGAGGGTCGGTTCTGCGGTGGCAGCGAGCTGCACGGGGCATGCCTGTGTGTTCATAAGCTTCGGCTTCTTCCCGTGTAGCAGTTGCCACTTAGGCATTTAACCTTTTAAACAAGAAGTTGAAACAGCCAGGCGCGCGTGGACATCACCGCCTCACTTGCGCCTACAAGACGTCACACTCAGACAACACTTCCATCACGACCCTTCAAAACACGACTCTACGCTCACACCGTCACACACGGACAAACACACACACACAGTTGAGACAGTCACGCACAATTAAACCAATCAGTATCGGTATCCTGGGGAATTACCGTACTTTTATGGGCTACTTTATGATACATTTTAATATCATGCGTGAAGCAACGGGGCCCCTCAACACTCGGCCCCTCCCCCGGTTGGGGGGTGCGTGGGGCAGTTGCTACAGCTCTGTGTGTAGCGTAGACAAAACTACAGTATTTTTCACATCAACATACAAATAATTCAATCATAGATCTTCCTGATATGAACATTATGCCTCTGTGTATATTTAGAACTTCTTCTATTCTTCTCTCCAGAAATTGTTTTCTTATAATATCACAAAGTTATGGTGAAATTACAAGACTGATGGCCTGGTTGATATTCTGTCAGATCCAGTGATCAGCAAGATTGGAGGACGACTTCTCGATGAGATCATCCGACCCTTGCAACAATTGCAAGTGGACGAAACTGAATATGCAACATTGAAGGCGATCGTGTTCTTTGATCCGGGTGGGCTGAGAAGAGACAGACAGACAGACAGACAGACAGACAGACAGACAGACAGACAGACAGACAGACAGACAGACAGACAGACAGACAGACAGACAGACAGACAGACAGACAGACAGACAGACAGACAGACAGACAGACAGACAGACAGACAGACAGACAGACAGACAGACAGACAGACAGACAGACAGACAGACAGACAGACAGACAGACAGACAGACAGACAGACAGACAGACAGACAGACAGACAGACAGACAGACAGACAGACAGACAGACAGACAGACAGACAGACAGACAGACAGACAGACAGACAGACAGACAGACAGACAGACAGACAGACAGACAGACAGACAGACAGACAGACAGACAGACAGACAGACAGACAGACAGACAGACAGACAGACAGACAGACAGACAGACAGACAGACAGACAGACAGACAGACAGACAGACAGACAGACAGACAGACAGACAGACAGACAGACAGACAGACAGACAGACAGACAGACAGACAGACAGACAGACAGACAGACAGACAGACAGACAGACAGACAGACAGACAGACAGACAGACAGACAGACAGACAGACAGACAGACAGACAGACAGACAGACAGACAGACAGACAGACAGACAGACAGACAGACAGACAGACAGACAGACAGACAGACAGACAGACAGACAGACAGACAGACAGACAGACAGACAGACAGACAGACAGACAGACAGACAGACAGACAGACAGACAGACAGACAGACAGACAGACAGACAGACAGACAGAAACATTAGAAAAAGAAACAGAGAGAAAACAATAAAATGAAGTACAATATGAGCAATTTAGTGTAAGTAATTGAGAAATATTCGAGAGCTTGTTATATTAGTCGAGTTTTACTGATGAATTTATTGATGTTATAATCGCGTGCCGTTGTTGGCGTGCGGACCTCTTTGCAATAAAGCGCGTGTTTATTGCAGGAGCTTGCAGAGGCACCGATATACCGGCCAGTAGTATAGAACGACATCGCTTCCAGATCCAGCTGATCCTCGAGGACTACATCAGCGACAGACAGTACACCCAGCGCGGAAGATTTGGCAGTATGCTGCTTCTACTACCCAGGTGATATCTTGTAATTATTATTGCCCCACAAGAAACAAATTTACTTTTTGGAAGCCGATCAAAGGTTCGAGTGAGAGAGGAAGAGTGTTCTGCCAACGCCACCTAGATACTAGTCTAGTTTAGGTGGATACTAGATACTAGTCTAGTCTAGGTGGATACTAGATACTAGTCTAGTTTAGGTGGATACTAGATACTAGTCTAGTCTAGGTGGATACTAGATACTAGTCTAGTCTAGGTGGATACTAGATACTAGTCTAGTTTAGGTGGATACTAGATACTAGTCTAGTCTAGGTGGATACTAGATACTAGTCTAGTCTAGGTGGATACTAGATACTAGTCTAGTCTAGGTGTCAACTAGATACTAGTCTAGTCTAGGTGTCAACTAGATACTAGTCTAGTCTAGGTGTCAACTAGATACTAGTCTAGTCTAGGTGTCAACTAGATACTAGTCTAGTCTAGGTGTCAACTAGATACTAGTCTAGTCTAGGTGTCAACTAGATACTAGTCTAGTCTAGGTGTCTACTAGATACTAGTCTAGTCTAGGTGGATACTAGATACTAGTCTAGTCTAGGTGTCTACTAGATACTAGTCTAGTCTAGGTGGATACTAGATACTAGTCTAGTCTAGGTGGATACTAGATACTAGTCTAGTTTAGGTGTCTACTAGATACTAGTCTAGTCTAGGTGTCTACTAGATACTAGTCTAGTTTAGGTGTCTACTAGATACTAGTCTATTTTAGGTGGATACTAGATACTAGTCTAGTCTAGGTGGATACCAGATACTAGTCTAGTTTAGGTGGATACTATTAGTCTAGGTGGAATTAGTGCTCTGCGAGCCCCAGACTCTTAAGTCTTGGCATTGAAAATGTCCATACAAAATTCTTCCACGATACACAATCCCTTATTGCTCCAGCACGTACTATCTCTATCCTCCCACACTTCCTGCTTCCATTTTCTATTCTGAGTTGCCAAACGGCTTTTTCCAATTCTCCACTCGAGGTTAATTCATTAATTCGCTATTTGTGGGATATCACATCAGTCACAGATTGTGTTTACTTATTTTTATTTTGTTATATTATTCCCAGTTAGAGGATTCATTCAAACCTCTGTATATTTATATTGTAATTATATATTAGTTTCAACAATCTATTGTAAATTGAAAAATTGCTACAAGTTTAGTATTCTGTTCCTGAACATTTCATGTATTTACTCTTCAGTTCCCCTACATTTTTTTAGTTGCTTTGGTTCGTGAATGTATTTGTATTTCGAAACTACACAGTAAACATATAATAAAACCAAACAACATATTTTCATTTGTTGGGGGAAGCCATAAAGGCTTATATCCCTTGAAAAAAGCAAGAACAAATAAAATAAAAGAAGAAAATGAAAAAACATATATATATACAGTTTAGTTCAGTTGGAAATGTACAGTGGCAAGTAATAGACGCGTTGCTTGCTGTACCTTAAATTTACAGTTCAGCAAGAGCTCATTTTCATAATGAGATCATAAGAAGATCGGCAATCTCCACCAGGCAATTGAGTCAACATTGGGCTTTGTTATGTAGTTATGTTGTTATGTGTATGTGTGTGTGTGTGTATGTGTGCACGTGGGTAGTTTACACTCGATATCACGCGAGCTCGTGGAACAGGTTCAGCTGTTGAAAATCCTCGGTTCTGCCAAAGTGGATGCCCTGCTTGTAGAAATGCTGCTAGGAGGTACAGTGAAACACCTCGTGAAAATATCCTCACCAGACGTAGAAGATATTTTTCATTCTCATTTTATTCTTATCTATTTCTTATTCTCTTGTTTAATCTTCTATATATTATTACTTATTAATTTATTATCTATATGCATTCCAGCCTAATCTTCTCTTTGTTAGCGTATTCTAGATGCATGTTTTTTATCTACAATTTATTTTCTTAGTTGATTGCGATTTAGCAGCAAATAATTATTGACATTTCATATTTGTTTTAAATTTAAATGAGAAAATTTCGCATAAAGGCATTTGACACTTTCTAATATCCTACTAGATCATATCTAACTATTGTCCTTACTGTTTCATAATTATTCATATTGTCCAATCAACTTTCACATTGTTGAGCAGAAATATCCGGTGAGGACACAGCGAGCGACTTCACCGACACAGCAACAGACCACGTGGCATCGCAGTTATCCACGTGGAACCCGTCGCAGCACGGGACTAGAGGGCAGTATGCCATTGAGATGTCCCCTCGTAGCGGCAGCGCGCCCGGTCATCTACCATGCTGTCAGTTTCCGCCGGCAGCAAGCAGTCAGGATGAGTCAGTGTACCCCTGCTCGAGCGCTGATGTACCGCTAGCGCCGGTCGCCGCTGACACTGAACACAATCCGCTGTCGGAAGAGTCAGGGGTGATGTCAGGTTCCCTGTCCGCCTACCGCCTTCCTCAGACCGCCAATAACACCCGGCTCGTCACCGTGGCTGAACACTGCTACTCCGCCAGACAACTGAAGCAGAGGGGACCAGGCCACGACGAGGTCGCCCCCCAGCTGTTGACTCCAGCGTCCCGTGAGGAGGCAGCTGCTGCGCGTGTCTGCGATTCTGCCGGCGCCAGCTGTGCTCGTCTGCTAATGAACGGCCAGATGTCAGCCGTCGAACGAGATGGACAAAAACTGTTTGGCTTTCAGTGAGAAATTCACTACAGAATGAAAGCAAAATGTTCTGTGTGTACTTGTTGATCCCAGGAACATTGAGGGGCTGTGTGTGATTGATGTGTGAATGTATAGATCGATATAAACCAACATTGATTCATTCTAGGCGTTCTGCTATCAATATTTGTCGTCCATTTCGCACCCACTCTCTCTCTCTCTCTCTTCACACATACAATAGGTCGTTGATTAGAAGTTTGATTGGTTGATTGAAATTATTGATTGGTTCTGACTATTTTCTGATTTCGCATTTAATACGAGAAGTTTAAAAGGACGGATCTGATAAATAAATAATATTCGTCTGACGTTGTGAATTGCAGAAATGTGTTATTCTGGTCTCGTGACTATATTATCTCTGTCTCTCTCATTCTTTCTCTTATCATCATTGTAGATTTTTGGTGTTGAAAATGCAATGAAGAATATCTGACACACACACATACACACACATACACACACGAATGAAAATATACATTATGAATGCATTATGAATTTGTGTTTCTTGTGTCAAAATATTGTATTCTATGAATGCCAGAATATATTTTAGTTATAGCAAAACCAGATTATATCGTCCTCTTAGACCCTTTTCATAATTTACATATGTAAATTTTGCACAAGTTCTTGATGAGATTCACATTTGGCACCAAGGCGTGAAATATTTACAAATTTATGCATATAAATTTACACATATGTAAATTACGCCCATATAAGTTTTATCTTCGAGTCTAATAATCGTACATGATCTTAGCAATTATTTAAGCCGCATTTTTAAATTTTCCCATATGAAACTTAGGTTCGGTGTTACGTATTCTGTTAAATATATTATTTTTCTGAGTGACGTGCGATTTTTCGTGATGCCTGGCAACACCAAAAGTAAATTAGTCAGCTGATGATTCCTCAATATCGGATCGAGGCAAGGCGTTTCAGTCGGTGTGTTTTGTTGCGCATGTGGTATGCTGTGAATATTTGGATTTTTACTTGAACGACGAAAAAACAGTGACATCTAATACCATGGTAAGAATTTACCCTAGACATCTGGTAGATTTATGCACGAATTTGCATCTTGTTATTGAGGCTGTGAAGCACGTGGTTAAATGATTGACATTTGCATTTGGCAACTCTAGAAAGTCCATAGGAAACGACGCGCTTTGAGCGTCGCTGATTGCGCTGTGTATTTGCGTTATCAAAAATGAAGGAAGAAGAGTTAGATAGCAAATATATTTCTACTCTTAGAGTAGTGGATTTGAAGGAGGAGCTTGAAAAACGTGGTTTGTCTAAATCCGGTACCAAGAAAGATCTGAGTGAGCGTCTGAAAGTGGTGAGCCCATGGGATTGTCCATTTTCAACGTTTTGCGTTTGAACTTTTTCTTTGTTTATTTTTGTTGTTTTGAATTTTGGGCTGGTATAATTTGGGTAAATTTTTATGTGTGCTGTTGTCTGCTATGTTTAGGTTCCTATTCTTAGTTCTTCGCACGGTGTGATGCTGTTAGATCATGGGAATTATGCAAGACACATTCGATCCAATTTTATCAATAGTCAAGTGCATTTTGACTTTGTAATTTACGTGTGTCTTTTTCTGGCTGAGTTTGGTCGTATTCTACATTGATTCCCATGTTGGCTTTTGACGTTGGATTGGTGCATTACAGTAGATTGTATGTGTTGTTGTTTCAGTATGTGCGTCTTCAAAAGGAAAGACAATTGGGCGCATCGAGGGCAGACAGCGAGGCACCCAACACCAAGGTGCCTGTACATTCTCTGACACTCGCGCTCAATGCACATGTGTGTACTTGTGTTTTTACTAGTTGTTCTTACTAGTTGTCTTCGCAGGAATGAGTCAGAGGCTCGTGACTCCCGCCTTCCAGTTGTCATATGTCTTCTTAAACAGTTGTGTCGTTGGCTGTTGTACTATGTCGCTTGGCAACCTATTCCATCTATCTAATGCTCTATTTGGGAAACTATATTTTTGGATGTCCTTTTTAATCCTGCGTTTTTGTAGGCCAAAACTGTGATTCCTATTATATTTTGAGAATTGAAACAACTTCTGATTTTCCATTTTATCCTTCCCTGTAAGACATCTATAAACTGAGATTAAATCCCCTCTAACTCTCCTTTCTTCTAGTGTGTGTGTGTGTATTTGTGCGTTGTATCCCCGAATCATTTAACAATTCAACATAAGAATTGTTGATAAAGTTAGTGAATAAGATAGAGAGAAGAGTGCGTGAACGCTATAAAACATGCATTACTGCAATTTTCATGTATCTTTATCAGCTGCCGAGTAGCTCAGAGGCGCTGAACTCTCGTGTCAGAGGTTCGCGGTTCGAATCCTGGCCCGGGTTCGTTCATCAACACCTCCACAACTTGAGTCTAGCGGGAGTGACCAGTGTAGATGGGCGCACAGCGGGGTGCGTCATATGTAGTCTCAACCGGCTGGTGCGCGCTTAAAAACACCAATATCTACATGTATCTTGATCGGATTAAAGGATCGGTGGAGGTGAACAATAATTCTGGAAAATAAAAACACTGTGGAAATTGGTGAATAAGATGAAGCGGACTCAGAACTGCTCACGTATATTCTTTCTCCGTATTCGTTATTCTTTATTCTTTATTCCATATTCTTTATTCCATATTTTTTATTCCATATTCTTTATTCCATATTCTTTATTACATATTCTTTATTCCATATTCTTTATTCCATATTCTTTATTCCATATTCTTTATTCCATATTCTTTATTCCATATTCTTTATTCCATATTCTTCATTCCATATTCTTTATTACATATTCTTTATTACATATTCTTTATTCCATATTCTTTAGTCCATATTCTTTCTCCATATTCTTTAGTCCATATTCTTTAGTCTATATTTTTATTACATATTCTTTATTCCATATTCTTTATTCCATATTCTTTATTCCATATTCTTTATTCCATATTCTTTATTTCATATTTTTTATTCCATATTCTTTATTCCATATTCGTTATTCCATATTCCTTCTCCATATTCCTTATTCCATATTCTTTATTCCGTTTTCCTTCTCCATATTCTTTATTCCATATTCTTTATTCCATATTCTTTATTCCATATTCTTTATTACATATTATTTAGTCCAAATTCTTCATTCCATATTCTTGATTCCATATTCTTTATTCCATATTCTTTATTCCATATTCTTTATTCCATATTCTTTATTACATATTCTTTATTCCATATTCTTTATTCCAAATTCTTTATTCCATATTCTTTATTCCAAATTCTTTATTCCATATTCTTTATTCCATATTCTTTATTCCATATTCTTTAGTCCATATTCTTTATTCCATATTCTTTATTCCATATTCTTTATTCCATATTCTTTATTCCATATTCTTTATTCCATATTCTTTATTCCTTATTCTTTATTCCATATTCTTTATACCTTATTCTTTATTCCATATTCCTTCTCCATATTCTTTCTCCATATTCTTTATTCCATATTCTTTATTCCATATTCTTTATTCCATATTCTTTATTCTTTATTCCATATTCTTTATTCCGTATTCTTTATTCTTTATTCCATATTCTTTATTCCTTATTCTCTATTCCATATTCTTTATTCCTTATTCTTTATTCCATATTCTTTCTCCATATTCTTTCTCCATATTCTTTATTCCATATTTCCTTATTCTTTATTACATATTCTTTATTCCATATTCGTGTGCCAGTTACTCGACATATTTCACAGACCAGGCGAATAGACAAGGCGCTCACAAAGTATCCATTTATTGCTAAAGATAGCGAATATTCTGGTGATGATTTTTGTTTGCAGTTACAGATGGTCGATGGTTTGGCCAACAATGATCTGATCAAGCAGTATTTGGCCAAGCAGCAAGCCCAGCTGATCGAGAGGAAGGTGTCGCAGAGTTCCACCGAAGGTGTGTGTGTGATATTTCTGCTGCTGTTACCAAGGTTATCATGTAACTTTGTTGTTCTGCGTGGTGTAGTAGGTAGCACACCCGCCTCACAAGCGGGAGGTCCGTGGTTCGAATCCCGGCGGAGCAGAATTTCTTTGGGCGATTTCTATAATCCAACAGCCCCTGTCCACCCAGCAGGAAATGATGGTACCAGATATCAGTCATGTGTTGTGTCATGCATTCTGGGGAGGTGGCCCTCTCTAATACGTCTTCCGTCCTTGTGGTGTCATAGCGTGGAGAGGGTCGGTTCTGCGGTGGTAGCAAGCTGTACGGGACACACCTGTGTGTTTAAAAGCTCCGACTTCTTCCCGTGTAGCAGCTGTCACTTGAGACGTTTAGCCTTTACCAAGTCCGGACTGGAATGGAGGATCCCCTCGTTAAAGCTCACGCTCTTTTGTAATATCAACTTCGTTCAACAACTTCACATACACATACATACAGTGCAGACAATGTATGATTTATGATGTCAGTTTAGTGTGTGGTTGGTGTGTGTGTGTGTGTGTGTGTGTGTGTGTGTGTGTGTGTGTGTGTTTATACTATTTTTAAGATGAATGGTGTTGGTTTCAGGAACATCTTCTGCTGATAACAGCTTCTCCAACGCTCCATCATCCCCCGAGGTTTGTTGTTATTCTCTCTTTCTTACCATCTCTCTCTGTGTGTGTGTGATTGGCTAGATCAGATTAGATAGTGAAAAAATGCACCATGTGGAGGTGCCTGATGATTGTGGCAACGTGAAATTGTACAGAAATAATGGTATATTTGTAGGTTTGCAGTGTTGATTGTGTAGTTGTGCGTGATGGACATGTTTGGTTATCAAGCTGAGCTGATAGCTGACGTGGGTTTGTTACCAGAGAACCGCCACCACTGCTGCTGGTGTTGATACGACAGAGACCAAACATCAAGAGCAAGCTGTCGACTTGACAGGCAACATCACGCCAGACTCTGGTCGACCATCACGCAGGAGTCGTCACAAGGTGGGCGTCTATTTGGACGCTGATGATGTGGAAGAAGAAGAGAGCGGCGTCAGAGAGGCAGATGTTGATGCAGAAGGATCAGGAGACGCCTCACCAAGCAAGCCGAAGAGACAACATCAACGTCGCTCCAGACGCCGTTCTTCAACCGACGAGGATTCTCGCACTCAGAGATCAAGCAGACGGTCCTTTTCTTCGTCATCGTCATCAGCAACTATCGAGCCATCAACAACAACAACAACAGCGAGTGGACAGACAAACACATGCACTAACAAGGCGGAACAATCTCTTGACAGCAGGGATAACATCACATCGGCCAGCCATCAAGACCCGGTCGCTGCTCCTGCTATCAAAACTCCTGCTCCTGCTACTGCTGATACGGAGGATGTGGAAGCCCCTGCTCGTCGCTCACAAACGGCAGAAGTTGTCGTGAAGGAGCAGACGGATGAGAGCCGAGGTGAGGTGGAGAAAGTGGACACGCCGTCTGACAGACAGACTGTCGGCATGGACCTGAGTGTGCGCTCGGACAGTGGAGCACGTGTCTCGAGCGATGACAGAGAAGAGGGGGACAAAGTAGCACAGCATTCACCTCACAAGACGCACACACACACACAGCGTGACAATGTACAGATCAAGTTGAATACCACTGGTGCCAATACTGTGGCTGAAGCTAGCGCCACCTACACAGCGGAGGATGGTGCGACAGTAGATCACGTGTCTGTGCTGATGGACAAGCCAGAAGAAGCTGGTGATTCATCCGAGCACGTGAGTCACACTGAAACACGGTCTGGTCATGATGATAGTGAGGCGGTCATCAGGCGCGCCAGCCAGCAGGAACATGATACTGATGATGCTGTGAAGAATAATATGGAGGATGCCGGCTCACAACATCACGAGGCCGTCGATTATTCCGGCAATGTTGAAGAACGTGAGAACGACGTATCTGCTGAGCGTGCGCGTGAGGCTAGCGAGTCGGCGGTTGAGGAAGCGGCGGCGGATGATGGTGGCGTGCCAGTTGAGCAGCATAATGATGATGATACTTGTGAGTTGTCTGGCTCAATATCCACCAATGATGACAGTAATAAACCAGGAAGTGGCCAGCAAGCGAGGGAAGAGGTTCGTGTCGACGTGAAGACTCATCGCAAGCTGCGTAGACGTGATGTCAAGTGTGTGGATCCAGCACCACGTCACGACAGCCAAGATGCCGGAGTAGAAGTTGCTACAGTGGAGAAATCCTCCTCCTGTCTCGACGTAGCGACGGAGGTGGCTGGCGCTTCTTCTCACGAGACGTCCAAGACGAAGTGTGAAGCTCAACACAGTCCTCCTGCTGCCGCTGCTGCTACGGTGATTACAGAGGAGGAAGGTGGCGAAGATTTCCTCGAGGTGGACATTCATGATCAGTGGCGCGAGGACTCGTCATTCTGGGCCACTCAACAGCCGACGGCTGCCTCGAGCAAGCAGGTCAAGGTGGGTGTCTCTCCTGCCTTCGTCTGTGATGCTGCTATGCTAGTATGTGTGAAAAATGAGCTCGAATTAGTAGGTTTTATTTGGTGATATTGAAAGCGGAAACTACCACTTTATTTGCTGTTTATTTGCCGCACACCTGTGGTAGAATATATATTTTTAATATATTAGAATAATAATGGGAAAAGCTGAAAGATGGCATCAAGCCATGATATGAAACCTTATTGTATACACATGCCGGTGTGTGTGTGTGTGTTTGTGTCGTGTTATAGTCAGCTGATAGGCACAGTAGAATGGAGTCCTCGGCCAATAATAACTCATCCTCAATGACTGTCTGTATTGACCACCAGGATGAGCATCAGAAGAAGAAGAAGAAGAGACGCCAGGAGGACTCTCACACCAACGTCCACCAGACTGCTGCACGTGAAGACTCTGACACTGCTCCCTCGACTGATGAACGTCGCAGACTCAAGCTGAAACGG
The DNA here is from genome assembly GCA_916048095.2 of Sacculina carcini. Taxonomy (NCBI): domain Eukaryota; kingdom Metazoa; phylum Arthropoda; class Thecostraca; family Sacculinidae; genus Sacculina; species Sacculina carcini. The sequence continues at coordinate 6,593,201 of OU696592.1, read as the reverse complement.
AGCAGTTCATCTCAACAGTCGAGGTAACAAAGGAGTATTAAATGTGTTAAAAGCAAGCTCAAGTGACAGCTGCTACACGGGGAGAAGTCGAAGCTTATGAACACACACAGGTGTGTCCCGTGCAGCTCGCTGTCACCACAGAACCGACCCTCTCCACGCTATGACGTCACAAGGACGCAAGACGTATTAGAGAGGGATTATCAGATCAGAGATATCAGTGATAATCCCAGGATTTCTAGCAGTGAACTGTTATTTTGAACATTTCCTGTTTCTACATTGATGTTTGTGTGTGTGTGTGTGTTTGTGTACAGTTCTGCTAAAACACGTGAGTCGTGTGTTGAGGAGCCTGACAAAAAGCGACCAGATATTGTGTCCAGTGAATCCACTGACCAGAATACTGACCAGATCGCTGACAAATCCTCTGCTGACTGTACTGAACAGCGTCCCGCATCACCACAATATCTTCCCGTCAACTTTCAACGTATAGGTAACGATTGTGTGTGTGTGTCTTCCATCTGTCATCTTGTCTCTGTGTTTCGTGTGTGAGTGTTGATGTATTGTGTGTGTGTGTATGTTTATTTGTGTGTTTGTGTTGATGTGTTTATTTGTGTGTGTATGTGTCTTCCATTTATCATCTTGTCTATGTGTTTCGTGTGTGTTTGTAGATGTATTGTGTGTGTTTATTAGTGTGTGTGTGTGTTGATGTGTCTATGTTTATTAGTGTGTGTTGTGTGCTTGTGTGTTTATTAGTGTGTGTGTGTGTGTTGATGTGTGTTGTGTGTTTATTAGTGTGTGTGTGTGTTTATTAGTGTGTGTGTGTGTGTGTTGATGTGTGTTGTGTGTTTATTAGTGTATGTGTTTTATGCGTGTGTGTGTGTTTTTTTAATATTTGCTTCGTTTTCATTTAACAATTTGTTATTGTGTATTTTCCATAGCTCATTTGTTTCGTGTTGTATTTTCCTTATTGATTTAAGCGTGTATATATATACATATATGTGTTCAGTTATATGAAGCATGGTGTCTGCAGTATATAGCAGTGTTGAATATAGCTATGTTATGTTATGGTTTAATATGTTTGGTTCAGTGCTGAAGCGGAAACGTAGACCTCACAGCACATCCGGAGGTGACATCACCTCGGAGCCTCAACATCACGAGACACCCGTCTCTCTCACCTCTGACACACTGCAGGTGGGTGTGCACGTGCTATTCCCCACTTCTTCTTAATACGAGCCATATCTTCTTCATTCTCCACACAACACAGCGCTGATAAATTCAATAAATTCACTTGTTACATAAAAGTAAATGTCATTAGAGGTTATTAGAGTTTGAATTGATAAAAACACACACAAAGTTGTCCTGTTCTGTTCGACCTTTAGCTTCCCACTTGGCAACTCTTCCATTCCCCACCAGACAGGGGAATTCCCTACACACACAGGTTAAGAATCACTGGTGTCGAAGGTGATTGAGTCTCCCGAATATACATTGTAATATTTCCTGATTAATTGTTAATTACATGATTTTCAATTCAAAATTAGACCGTAATGAACTAAACTTCACAACAACAACAAAAAAACTCTGAAAGCACGAACAATAATGTTTGGGTATCTTTCACTAATTGATAAATTTTAATGCGATTTTAAAGTGTTGTTTTCACACAAACACCTGGCGGTATACTTGGTTTATTGTCACGTGTTGTTTGTGTTGTTTGTGTGAGAGAGCAGCAATTGATGGGACTCGTGCCCAAGATGAGCGATGATGTGGACATGAGTGATGACACCGCTGCTTCATATCATGATATTCAAGATAATAATGATCAAGATGAAGACGTGGAACATGGTGACCTAACTCCGTCGTCTTCTCCGTCTCAATCACGCCTCGTCGCCGCTGTTGAAGACAAATCACAACACGACGTCAGCAACGGAGACAACCTTCAACATCAGCACAGTGCCGAACAAGACCAACAGCACTCTAGGACCGGCAAGAAACAGAGAAGAGACAGTGGAAGACACAAACAACAGCAGCAGGAAGATCGTCCTAGTGATGACAAGATAGATGATGAACCTACATCATCATCATCACAGCAACAACAACAGGACAATACAACAAGTGTGGAGGGACCGCAACCCCCGCTCATCAAGAGAACCATTTCTCAGGTGCGTCTCTCTCTCTCCCTCTCTCTGTGTTTGTGTGTGTGTGTGTGTTCCTATATGTGTGTATTTGTGTATGTGTGTTCATATATGTGTGTATTTGTGTGTCTGTGTGTGTTTTCATATATGTGTGTCTCTGTGTGTTCATATATGTGTATTTGTGTGTCTGTCTGTGTGTTCATATATGTGTATTTGTGTGTCTGTCTGTGTGTTCCTATATGTGTGTATTTGTGTGTCTGTGTGTGTGTTCATATATGTGTGTATTTGTGTGTGTTCATATATGTGTGTATTTGTGTGTATGTGTGTGTGTGTGTGTATTTATGTTTCTCTGTGTGTTCATATATGTGTATTTGTGTGTCTGTGTGTGTGTTCCTATATGTGTGTGTTTGTGTGTCTGTGTGTGTTCATATTTGTGTGTGTGTGTGTTCATATATGTGTGTATTTGTGTATGTGTGTGTGTGTGTGTATTTATGTTTCTCTGTGTGTTCATATATGTGTATTTGTGTGTCTGTGTGTGTGTTCCTATATGTGTGTGTTTGTGTGTCTGTGTGTGTTCATATTTGTGTGTGTGTGTGTTCATATATGTGTGTATTTGTGTGTGTGTGTGTGTGTGTGTTCCTATATGTGTGTATTTGTGTGTGTGTGAGTGTTCATATATGTGTGTATTTATGTGTGTATTTGTGTGTGTGTGAGTGTTCATATGTGTTCATATAGGTGTGTATTTGTGTCTGTGTGTGTGTTTTCATATATGTGTGTCTGTGTGTGTTCATATATGTGTGTATTTGTGTGTGTGTGTGTGTTCCTATATGTGTGTATTTGTGTGTGTGTGTGTGTGTGTTCATATATGTGTGTATTTGTGTGTGTGTGAGTGTTCATATATGTGTGTATTTATGTATGTGTGAGTGTTCATATATGTGTGTATTTATGTGTGTATTTGTGTGTGTGTGAGTGTTCATATGTGTTCATATAGGTGTGTATTTGTGTCTGTGTGTGTGTTTTCATATATGTGTGTATGTGTGTCTGTGTGTGTTCATATATGTGTGTATTTGTGTGTGTGTGTGTGTGTGTTCATATATGTGTGTATTTGTGTGTGTGTGTGTGTTCATATATGTGTGTATTTGTGTGTCTGTCTGTGTGTTCATATATGTGTGTATTTGTGTGTCTCTCTGTGTGTTCATATATGTGTGTATTTGTGTGTGTTCATATATGTGTGTATTTGTGTGTCTGTGTGTTCATATATGTGTGTATTTGTGTGTCTGTCTGTGTGTGTTCATATATGTGTGTATTTGTCTGTGTGTGTGTGTGTGTGTGTGTGTGTGTGTGTGTTCCTATATGTGTGTATTTGTGTGTGTGTGAGTGTTCATATATGTGTGTATTTGTGTGTGTGTGTGAGTGTTCATATATGTGTGTATTTGTGTCTGTGTGTGTGTTTTCATATATGTGTGTATTTGTGTGTGTTCATATATGTGTGTCTGTGTGTGTTCATATATGTGTGTATTTGTGTGTCTGTCTGTGTTTATATATGTGTGTATTTGTGTGTCTGTCTGTGTTTATATATGTGTGTATTTGTGTGTCTGTCTGTGTGTTCATATATGTGTGTATTTGTGTCTGTGTGTGTTCATATATGTGTGTGTTCGTATATGTGTCTGTGGGTGTTTGTGTGTGTGTGTGTGCATTTATGTATGTTTATTAACGTTTGTTTGTTTTTTTGTTTTTTGTGTGCATATGTATTGTTCATATTACGTAAAAACTATCACAACAAGACACAGGCAGCGTTGCCGCGCATGATGGCCAGACTAACTCGCTGAATTAGCCAGGCAGTTTCACGTTTCTCGCCTGTGCGCTCTGTGATCTTTCGACCGATGTGCTTGCACAGTGTCTCGCATGCTGGTCCCAGAGCACCGCTGGTCTCCACCGCTACTGGCACGAAGTGGTACCGGTCCGTCAGCGATGCGTATCGCTGGCGCTTGCGTTGTTCTGCTGCTAGGGCTGCTGCGCCGGCGTTGATGGCGCAGTTCAGCGTGTGTGTGGTGCTGAACGTGTTTGAACGTTTGTTTATATTTATATTTGTGTGTGTGTGTGTTCATATATGTGTGTATTTTTGTGTGTGTGTATGTGTGTGTGTGTTCATATATGTGTATTTGTGTGTGTGTGTGTATTTGTCTGTGTGTTCATATATGTGTGTCTGTGGTTGTATGTGTGTTTGTGTGTGCATATATATGTATCTGTGTGTGTGTGTGCCCGCGCATTTATGTATGTTTATTAACGTTTGTTTATATTGCAGTGTGTATTTATGTGTGTATTTATGTGTGTGTGTGTGGTTGGGTAGAGTGTGGGAGTAGCACGTGCCACAGCAGCAGCAGCAGCCTCATCAGCAGTGATGTCTGAGAGAGAGCCATCTCCGGCACGACATCGCGAGAGCACGGTGGTGTTTGTTCGTAATTTGGTGCGACCATTTACTGTGAATCAGCTGCGAGAATTACTGGCTCGTACCGGCACAATCACACAATTCTGGATCGACAATATCAAGTCGAAGTGCTACTGCCAGGTACTGTCACACTCACACCACACAGTCACATCACACTCTGCTACCATCGACGTACGTGTGTGTGTGTGTCTGTCACAGGGCATATATTGTTTGCTTGTTCGTATGTATTGTCAGTTGTATGCATGCATAGAAACACACACACACATACACACACACACACACACAGAAAAGGAAAGATAAAGAAAGAAGAGAGATAATTTACTACTTATAATCATCACTAATATAGACAATGTTCTCTAGAGTATAATACGATTTCACCATGAAAAATTTCACACACACATATATACAGTGTATGCCATACACACATATATATATCTACATAAACATACACATAGACACATAAGACAGACAAACACACGCACACACACACAGAGACATTTCACGAGGACATAATGTGTAATTACTTACCTAGTAGAATTCGCGGGAGATTCGTTGTAGCTGCAGTTGTTGTTGTAATTAGTAATAATTAAGAGGTGTCGTTGTGATGTTTAGCACGGGAGTTGCTGATTTATATGTCGTGTAATTTAAACTGTTTTGGCGTTATCGATTTATTGTGTGTGGAATGTGGTAGATTGAGTGTTGTGTTGTTTGTTAATTTTTGTATTAAATACATCTTTTTATATTAACAAGGCAAGTTTTTAGAACAGCCTTCTTATCTATCTATGCTCATGTAATCCCACGGTCCAAGTGTACAAATGTACAAGTACATTGAGTCACTTTCCTTGCAACATTATGCAATACACAGTGTTTTGTTGACTTGTACCAGAGTATGTATCAGTCAGACTATTGCAATATTGCAGACTCAACTAACAATGTCTATATGCTTGTGTGTGTGTGTGGGTAACAATTACTTCATCCAACAATATGTATATGTATGCATGTATGTGTGTGTGTGTGTCTGTCTCTCTCTGTGTATTTGTGTATAAACATATGTGTGTGTGTGTTTGTTGTGTGTGTGTCTGTCTCTATCTGTGTATTTGTGTATAAACATCTGTGTGTGTGTTTCTGTCTCTCTCTGTGTATTTGTGTATAAACATCTGTGTGTGTGTGTGTGTGTCTGTCTCTCTCTGTGTATTTGTGTATAAACATCTGTGTGTGTGTTTCTGTCTCTCTCTGTGTATTTGTGTATAAACATCTGTGTATGTGTGTGTCTGTCTCTCTCTGTGTATTTGTGTGTAAACATCTGTGTGTGTGTGTGTGTGTCTGTCTCTGTATGTATATGCCTGTCTCTCTCTCTCTCTCTCTCTGTGTATTTGTGTATATACACATGTGTGTTTGTCTGTATGTGTATGCCTGTCTCTGTCTCTGTGTGTGTTTGTGTATATACATCTTTGTGTGTGTGTGCCCTAGAGACCCTCTAGGTGTAGGGCGCTATATAAATATCTACCTAATGTAATGTGTGTGTGTCTGTCTCTGTGTGTGTATTTGTGTATAAACATCTCTGTGTGTGTTTTGTGTGTGTCTGTCTCTATCTGTGTATTTGTGTATAAACATCTGTGTGTGTGTGTCTCTCTCTCTCTGTGTATTTGTGTATAAACATCTCTGTGTGTGTGTGTCTGTCTCTCTCTGTGTATTTGTGTATAAACATCTGTGTGTGTGTTTCTGTCTCTCTCTGTGTATTTGTGTGTAAACATCTGTGTATGTGTGTGTGTGTGTGTCTCTCTCTGTGTATTTGTGTATAAACATCTCTGTGTGTGTGTGTCTGTCTCTCTCTGTGTATTTGTGTATAAACATCTGTGTGTGTGTGTGTGTGTCTGTCTCTCTCTGTGTATTTGTGTATAAACATCTGTGTGTGTGTGTGTGTGTGTGTGTGTGTGTGTGTCTGTCTCTCTCTGTGTATTTGTGTATAAACATATGTGTGTGTGTGTTTGTTGTGTGTGTGTCTGTCTCTCTCTGTGTATTTGTGTATAAACATCTGTGTGTGTGTGTCTGTCTCTCTCTGTGTATTTGTGTATAAACATCTTAGTGTGTGTGTGTCTGTATCTCTCTGTGTGTATTTGTGTATAAACATCTGTGTGTGTGTGTGTGTGTGTCTGTCTCTCTCTCTGTGTATTTGTGTATAAACATCTGTGTATGTGTGTGTCTGTCTCTCTGTGTATTTGTGTGTAAACATCTGTGTGTGTGTGTGTGTCTGTCTCTCTCTGTGTATTTGTGTATAAACATCTGTGTGTGTGTGTGTGTGTCTCTCTCTGTGTATTTGTGTATAAACATCTGTGTGTGTGTGTGTGTGTCTGTCTCTCTCTGTGTATTTGTGTATAAACATCTGTGTGTGTGTGTCTGTCTCTCTCTGTGTATTTGTGTATAAACATCTGTGTGTTTGTGTGTGTGTGCCCTAGAGACCCTCTAGGTGTTGGGCGCTATATAAATATCTACCTAATGTAATGTGTGTGTGTGTCTGTATGTGGGTGTGTGTGCCTCTATGTGTGGATGTATATATCTGTGTTTGTATGTGTGTGTGTAACAATGACTTCATCCAACAATATGTATATGTATGTATGTATGTGTGTATCTCTGTGTATGTGTGTGTGTGTGTGTGTCTGTATGTGTATGTCTGTCTCTCTCTGTGTATTTGTGTATATACATGTATGTGTATGTGTGTGTGTCTGTATGTGTATGCCTGTCTCTCTCTCTCTGTGTGTGTGTGTGTTTGTGTATATACATCTCTCTCTGTGTGTGTTTGTGTATATACATCTCTCTGTGTGTGTTTGTGTATATACATCTCTCTGTGTGTGTTTGTGTATATACATCTGTGTGTGTATGTTGTGTGCACAGTACGAGAGTTTGGAGCAGGCAGTGGAGACCCGCACTGCCCTGCATCGTGTCAGATGGCCCGCCTCCAACCCCAAGCGTCTCACCGTCGACTATGCCAGCGAGCAGCAGATTAACACCGCCCTCAACAACAACAACAACAGTGGGGGTGCAGCAGGAGAAGGGGGCGGGGCAGTGGACCCCCACTTTGCCACCAAACAACAAGAACAACAACGACAACAACGCGCCCAACAACTCAGGGTCAGTGATGTGTCTGTGTGTGTGTGTTAGTATGTTATGATTGTGTGTGTGTGTGTTAGTATGTTATGATTGTGTGTGTGTTAGTATGTTTGTCTGTCTGTGTCTGTTTATTTATGTGTTATATATTATTTGTTGTGTTGTTTATGTGTTTGTGTATGTGTGTTATGTGTATGTGTGTTATGTGTTTGTGTATGAGTGTTATTTCTTTATGTGTTTGTGTATGTGTGTTATGTTTGTTTATGTGTGTTATGTGTTTGTGTATTTGTGTATGTGTGTTTGTGTATGTATTTGTGTTATGTGTTTATGTTATGTATTTGTGTGTTATGTGTTTGTGTGTGTTATGTGTATGTGTGTTATGTGTTTGTGTTTTTTACACGTCTGTATTGCTCATATTACGTAGAAACTATCACAGGCAGCAGTGTGTTTCTGTGTGTTTTGTGTATGTGTCTTTGTGTCTGTGTGTGTGTTATGTGTCTGTGTGTTATATGTGTGTGTGTGTTATATGTGTATGTGTGTTTGTGTGTATATAGCGAGAGTCGGTGCGTGAGTGGGACAAGGTGAAGTTGGACGAGCGCAGTCCTGGCGAGAAGGAACGTCAGCGAGACTCTAGGAAACGCCTCCGAGAACAACAACAACAACAACAGCAGGATGTCGAACATTTGCAGCCGGCAGATCGTGATGCAGGTCTGTCTATCTGCTCATTACTGAATTATTATTGTATTATTAATTACACAAGCGAATTCAGTAGCATGGGAGAAGAGAGTGCAAGTGCACTATTACCACCCTGTGTGCGGTGGCCCCATGTGTACTGGAAGCTAACCAAAACATACAGATATGTTGATAAATACGAAACTTGAAGGACATCCATGCAGTCACAAATGTCAAATCATTCATAAAGTAATTCACAAACACACACACACACACACATTATTAGTAAAATCAATTAAGGTGAATGACAGGTGTGTGTGTGTGGATGATATCAGTTAGACCAGTGCAGTTTGCACGATCAACAGGAAACACAAACACACAGAGAGAGAGAGAGAGAGATGAGACATAGATAGAACATAATAGACAATAGATAGACAAGATAATAGATAATAGATAGACAAGATAATAGATAGACAAGATAAAAACATACGTATTGTCTTCTAGTGTAGAAACTGCGTTGAACTGTGTTATAACTTGTTTGTCAGGGACAAGGTCTTCTGATACATGATTTGACACTGTCTGTGTGTCAGTGTCTCAGTGTGTGTGTGTGTGTGTGTGTGTGTGTGTGTGTGTGTGTGTGTGTATCAGTGTGTGTGTGTCAGTGTGTTAGTGTGTCAGTGTGTGTTTGTGTTATCACGGAATTGTAACCGCCTTCCAGGTAGATCAAACACTTGAGTCTTTTTAAATCCTTTGCTAGTATTTTTGCTGTTAGTTTGTGATATTGGCGGCTGACTTATTCCAATCTGATATACGAGCTATATATATATATGTATATACCGTAAATGCTCCTTTTATCGGACATGCCGGATTATTAGAACCTGTCGGATTATTTTTGGTCACTCCGCACGGTAGGATTGCGCAAAAACTGCAATACAAATAATAGTGCACTGATAACAGGGACGAGGACACATATGAAGACGATTATTTCTGCTTCGATTAATGAGTGCCGGTTCATAAGAGGATTGATAAATAAACTGTTGCTGAACTATAACTGAATCGTGGTTGCAGTTTCAATAAGCCTTTCCAGGAAGTGCCGGATTATTAGAGCCTGTCGGATAAATAGAGCATTTACGATATATGGAAAACTATGTTTCCAGATCCCGTATTATTCTCTGTGTGTGTGTGTGTGTGTGTGTGCGCGCGTGTGTGTGTATGTGTGTGTGTGTGTGATTACAGGCTCGAGGCGTAGACGAGGCGAGGAGAACACTCAGCACGCGCCACCACCATCACACGGCCATGATAACAGTAATGATAATGATTCATCAGTGAAACAACAGCATCAGCAACAGCAGGCGGGAGAGACAGAAACGCCAGTTAAACTGCTGGATGATTTGTTCCGCAAGACGGTGGCCACACCTTGTATCTACTGGCTGCCTCTCAGTGAGCAGCAGGTGGCTGATAGGATGAAACAGCGAGAACAACGGCTCGTCGAGCGACAACAACGCAGACAACAACAACAACAGCAACAACAGAAGGAGAACAGAACGCAGAGACGCAGTAACAGTAGAACTCGTCGTCGCTGAGTGACAGACAGACAAGCAGACGGACACACATACAGATAGACTGCAAGATGTTTGTTGTGAGGCGTGTGCGTGTGTGTGTGTCACTGGATGCACATGCATTACGGACTTCTTCTCGGTAATGTATCTATACTCACTCTCTCTCTCATTCTCTCTAACCTTGTGTGTGTGTGTGTGTGTGGGGTAGTAGATTTTGTAGAGTGGGTTTAGTAGAGTTATACACGGCGGGTCATTATTCTCGCGTACTGTCCTGTTTCCCGCTAATTCACTCATTTTCTCTCCCTATCTCTCTCTCTATCAGCTGTTTTGTGTGCGTGTTTCTGATGTTTAGCCGTTTTTTTAGTTTGGGGCGGTGTTGTTGGTTTATATAATGGCTTTTTTTCCGCCTCTTATGTTATGTTATCCACTATGTTGAATCTGTTTGCTATAAGAACTATCTATCCTATTCTCTTCGCTTCTTCCTATCTCTCTTCTCTTCCCTTCTTCCTATCTCTCTTCTGTTCTAGGGGGGATTTTGAGTTAATTGAGCCTCCTACCCGGGGGGGAGGTGGGTGTGTGGAGTTTTATATTTCACCCAACACCTCAAGTGTAAGTGAGTGTGTGAGTGAGTTTGTCAAATTGGACAGGTGGATGCGGTTTGCGGTGATCATCTGTGTGTACGGGCGCATCAGAGACAGTGCATCTTGTGTGTGTGTGTGTGTGTGTGTGTCAGTGTGGTGCACACGTGTCTCGCTCGCACGCGCACCATAGAAGTCAGAAGATTTCAGGAGCCAACATCGACAGACAGACAGACAGACAGTGAAAGAACCACAAGCAAATGAATACGCCATCAAGAAGTTGTCAAGAAGAACTTGTGTTGAAGTTGGATTGTATTCGTCGTTGGATTGGATTTGATTCGTCGTTGGATTGGTTTGGATTCGTCGTTGGATTGGATTGTATTCGGCGTTGGATTGGATTGTATTCGTCGTTGGATTGGATTGGATTCGTCGATTGGAATGTCTGCCAAGTCGTCTGCCAAGTAATGGGCGATGCGTGATCTGTGAGCCCATACATCATACTCTTAAGTTACATTTAGCACAGATGTTTGTGTGTTTGTGCGGTGATAATTGTGCAGCAGCCAGAGCAGGAGTCTTGAACAGCAACACGCACGAGAATTGCACCATGTTTATTTTGATCTTCAATACGACGACGACGACAATAACCACACTCTGCCACACACACTCTCTCACACACCATGAACATGTGAGCGATTTCTCCGCCTTTCACTTTGGTTTGTGCAAAAATAAACACGTTCTAAGTTCTCTCTGTCTGTGTGTCCACGTTTCTCAACATCACCAACGTGTGAATTCTGTCAAGAAAACACACATACTGAGTCAATGTATGGGTAAAACAAGGTGCCATATTATTATTATTATCCAATTAGGCCCGAAGGGCCTAATTGATGTTTTTTTTGCCCTATACTGATTGCAAATTTTCTAAATGCCTGTTTGTATCGCATCTCCTCCTAAACCACTGGACCGATTTTGATGAAATTTGGTCCCTAGGGGTAGAATGGATGCAAGAAGATCATAGGCTAGGTTTTGTTGACCTCCGAGGTCATTTTCAAGGTCATTGAGGTCATTTGTGTCTGTTTACCCTATCTCCTCCTAAACCACTGGACCGATTTTGATGAAACTTGGTCTCTAGGGGTAGAATGGATGCAAGAAGGCCATAGGCTAGGTTTTGTTGCCCTCTTATTGCTATGTGTATCTTCTGGTCCCAAATTATTTAATCATTTTGCTTCTTCTTTATCCTCTTATGTAATCTGTCCATAATGTGTAGTTGGTTTAGGATATCAAGGCCGAATTGAGGGTATGCAGCTTTGTATCTGGTTTGTGGACAGACAATGCTGCACGTCTACTTAATTCTCTATCTAATTTTTTTGGTTAGCTTCTGGTAAACATGGTGTCACCGCAGGGTGGTAATAATGCACTTGCACTCTTCCCCCAAGCTACTGGAATTGCCTGTGTAATTAATAATAATAATATACTGTGTGGTGGTTGGTTTCACCTGTGGAGGTAGATTTGTGTGAGAAATCAGAGATTAATCAGTCTTTCTTGTACTGATCTGCCAGTTCCTTCATTTTCTCAATCAAATCGGCCGGGTTATCTACCCGAGGCACCTGGCATTCATAAAGCACGAGCACAGAAAAGTTCACTGAAAAACGCGAAGAATTGACAAAGACAAATTGATTCATTCTGGATTATATAAACTAACTGTATAGATGCATTGACAAGCTTCCTACTTTTAACTCAATTATTTTGATGACAACTTATAAATGAAATTTCATTTAATATCTCATTATTTTGCTCTTTTCTTTGATCATCTGTTGAAGATCGAGGTGTATAGGAGGATTGCAATAATAGCGTTCACGCTCTTTGCATTCCACTTTTTTAATTGATTTTATCAATAAAAATAAGTCCACACGCAGACTCACCTTGTAATTTTGACACACATAAATACCGGCATAAACCCCGGCACCAAACGTCAACTGAACACACACAGACAGACATACACGCACAAAACGCACGATGTCAATTGGAAACACACACGGAAATTTATCCCAAGTTAGATTGAAATTTGAACGGACAGAAAGAGGGTTGTGATTGAAGAAAGAAAGTGTGAGAGAGAGAGAGATAACTAGAGTGTCCTTACTGCACCACCTACTAGAAGATGTAGGGCCACAAACAACACCATGGCCAGATCATACACCACAACCAACATCTCGCCACACACACACACAGTACACCTCATACACCACTCCTTCCTCACTAGCACTACTGGGGAATGAATGAGAGGCAGCGACACACACGCATACAAACGCAGAGTAACAGCACAACAGGACGCACGAGACAGAAATAGAGTCGCAGGCAACAGGCATGACATCTCACACACACACACACGAGAGGTAATAAAACCACTTCAGAGCACAGATACAGCAGTAATGCAGGAATCGAGCAGCAGCAACTAGAACCACGCGCGTGAATTCCGGGGGTATGAGGGGGGGGAACATATATCCCGAAAAATATGTTGGGTTGTATGAATATACAACCCTTATACCCAGAGCCGTACGAGTCGATGTTGTCATGGCAACAATACAAGATCAACAAAATAAACAAACATTTTCTACATTATATTCCCTTGTTATATTCTCAAATATTTGTTATACCTTGCTATTTTATATGTACTAATAACTATATTTGAGTTAAAACGCACCGTGTGTGTGTGTGTGTGTTTTATGACACACACACACACACACCAGAGCCGTAGCAACCGCCCCCCGTACCCCCCGGCCGGGGGCCCGAATGATGAGGGGCCCAGTTGCTTCACGAATGATATTATAATTTATCATATTTATTATGTATAGCCTTTACCTTTTTGCTCAGATGTTTTCACCTGAGCTTGTATTATGTGATTATGTATAATAAATACATTCATTATTTGGTGATATATTTATAATGGGGGACCCAAGTGTTGCCTTCAGGGGGGGTCCCATAATTTCTCGCAACGGCTCTGCCTATACCCCCGAGAATTCTGTGCATTGTTCAGTTCACATTGGCAGTATATTGTCATCAAAATCAGCATAGCAAAAAGTTACAATACACAAGTGTGTGAGTGCAATTATATGCAATATACTTTTCACTGAGGTATTTGTGTTGTAATTGACTAGGCATAAAATGGTTGAGGGTCTCATGCAATTAATCAACTTTAAACACTAATGCCACTAATGATGGCTGTCATTCCCCCGAGCCTCGACACAAATCTACGTCCTTGGCAAGAATAAATGAATGAAATGCCACAATAATAATAAATAATAATAAATTTACGCATTTGAACACAGCAGTGGAAAGGCTAATGTTCGCGTGAATTTATGCATGGGCAAAGCCTCACGGCCCCGGCTGGCACACCGCAGGTCCGGCCGCACGGGTTTTGCAGTCACCGCCAGCACAGAAACTGCACGGCTGCGCGCACACAAAACCCGCAGTGCGACAATTGGGCTACCCTTTCAGAAACGGGCCCAAACGTTTCACCTCGCCAGGGAATCGAACCCTGGACCTCTCGTGCACAGAGCGTGCGTCTTGGCCACTCGGCTACGAGGCGGATCAAAAATGCCACAAAAATGTGCCAATGGACTCCGTGAGTGTTAATTGTCAAATATGTGTTTAAATGATTACTTGATTCAATGAAGCCGAAGCTTATGAACACACACAGGTGTGTCCCGTGCAGCTCGCTGCCACCGCAGAACCGACCCTCTCCACGCTATGACGCCACAAGGACGGAAAACGTATTAGAGAGGACCACCTCCCCAGAATGCATGACACAACACATGACTGATATCTGGTACCATCATTTACTGCTGGGTTGACAGGGACTGTTGAATTATATAATTCGCCCAATGAAATTTTGCTCCGCCGGTTTTCGAACCACGGACCTCCCGCTTGTGAGGAGGGTGTGCTAACCACTACACCACCGAGTCCAGCTTGTACTTCGTGTTTTCTTTATAAATATGAAGGCTATTTCAACGAAGTAGGTTTCGTTCTATAATCTCAAACATACGCAAATAATCTCAGTGATCTTGAGACAAAAGTATGTGTGTGTATGTGTGTATGTAGCGCTATGTAGAATGATATAACTATTGTCGACTAGTATGTATATTTTTATTTGGCTTTTCGATTGACGACGAAATTTTGTGCAAACAACAAATGATAAAAACACGGCGAAAAAACAGAATTTCGCACTGTTTCTTGTTTGCGAATATATTTAGCGCGTTGCGTTCGTATTGGTGATACGTATATAATAAAATAAAAAGATTATAAATCACAAGCGCAAATTACATACACAATTTTTACTCCGTTGAATGTTTTGAGTTAATTTTACAATATTATTTCCCGAAAGATTATATTTCCTCATTTTTTTCCAGCAGAGAAATACTAGTGTGTATAATACTGTGTGTGTGTGTGTGTATTTGGTATGTATGAGTGTGGGAGTGTGATTTTGTGCATGATATATTTATCAGTGTTTAGATGAGTAAATTAGTGCGCGTGAATATGTTTATATGTGAGCGTGTATGTATTGCATCGTATTAGCAATTTGATTGAACCCAGGCAACAAAAGGTATTTAGCTTCAATTGCCTTTCCAGTTTTTGTTTAATGACATATTTTGATTCTGTTGAATTGAAGGCTGGAAAAAATACATGAATGAATGAATAATGTGACTTGTGAAAGACACAAGAATGTGCGTGTCTGTCGAGTTGAACTGACCAAAAACTTCAACATTCCACCGCCAAACAATAACACAATCTGAAACCACAGACAACACAAGTTAGGAAAAATGTCAACTGATACAAAAACTTAGAAAAATATTTCACTATCGAATGAACGTTCTCAAAAGAATTAATCTTACCTAATTTCACCAGTAAAAATGAAGATAAAAACAATGATATCCTAGTTGAATTTAATTTGCAAACATAAAATAAAAATTATCCTAAAGTATAAACGCCTGGCTGTGTTTGATTATCACCACGAAGTTTGTATGTCCGTGTGCCACGTGTTTTGATGGCGCAAATATACCACTCGGTTCGAATTAGTACGTTGATTAAACCTTGCTTTACCTTGGCAGAACCTAGCATGTGCAGTGTACAACGCGGAACAGCGAGTTGCACAAAATTATCATTTTACTAACACTCGAAGTTGTCATCTTCAATTTGAAAAAACCCTATCCTTACAAAGAAAAACAATGTTTCTGTCTCAATCGCCACGAAATCAGGTTAGAATACATTGAAAAATCAGTTTATAACTTTTGAGCAGGAAGGAATATACATATTTGATAAACTTACCGTTATCAACTGAATTAAAAGAATAAAGAAATCGCACCAGACCTCATTCACGATTGCGAGCAAGTTTCAAACGTCAGATTTTTATCCAAACCGCATTTGGAACAAAAGCGCCATAAACATCTAAAATAAGGTAAATAATAAAACACCAACAATACACAAAATAAATTATGGAGCAGATTTAACGTTGTTTTTAAATGAAATCTTTTAGAGTAAAACCACTTATAATGTTCTTGAGACACAATGTACAATTTCAACACTCAAAACGCAGTTCAAAACGGCTATATTTTTTCAGCAACGGCAAATACGAATAAAACACTTCTAAACAATACATATAAAACTGACATTCATCCTCCACAAACAGGACAATTAATAATTCGCGTGACAAATAGACACCGCATCCTCCGCCAGCTCCGCCAGATATATTTCCTCAAGCAATTAAAAATTGTGACCGCAAGAAGAAATTATCAACGAGAAAACCTAAAAAAGAATAGAAAATTAAGTTGATAAATTTAGAAAACCAAATATTGAATGGCAAAAATATGCCAAAAACCGAATATTTTCGCTGGCGACATAAAAGTGTTGAAAAACATTGAAAAATGTCTTGAAGAAAGAAATATCGCAAAATTCATGCGGTAGAATATATTTCTTCCGCAGTTGAAAATACCGAATTATTTAAATCAGAGGTTGAAGGGGATGCAATTCCCGTGTTTTTATGACCTTTCACCCGCAGCATTTTTTCATTAACTTGGATTACGAAACTGTTTACTAAACGCACACACACAAAACAGACGAATAAGAAATAGAGAAAAAACCACTAAGAAAAGAGAAATAGTTAGTATCATATAATACACGACGAACACACTCAAAATGAAGCTGAAAAAAGTCCATATTTATATTCAACGTGTGATTAAAAAAATCATGTTATTTAATAAAATCAAAAAAATCATGTTATTTATAAAATCCCGTTTTTCGCGTAGCAATATCCTCGAGTAAAAAATTCACAAACCAAAATGAGAACAAAAACAAAAGAGAAATCAGACTTGAAGAACACTGAAACAACAATGAGACACAAACTGGAAAACATCATATTAGTCGAATACAAAATTGTCAGTGTCTGTAGACAAGAAAGCTTGCGGTTCCTGTGATGGCAGTTGCGAACTGGAAGCCGGCAGGAGTAGGGTCAGAAAAGGCCACATCATTCCACGTGAGAGGTACCATCATGAAATTACACCTTCATAACATAACAACCACCACAACAACAGCCAAAATGTACCACACACATACACACACACACACACACACACACATATATAGTTAATATCTCAGCACATCAGCAAACTATATTGTGTAATTGTATATTGTGATTATTCTGTATAATTATATACCTATTATAATTATATACTAACTAAACATCTATATTGTAAAAACACACAATCATATATATTAAACATCTAAATTACGACCTGCGTGTATTAATATATCAGTTGTAATATATAATATTATATATAATTATATGTAATATATATATATATATATATATATATATATATATATATATATATATATATATATATATAATATATATTATATGTATTATATAATATATATAATTAATATATCAGTGTATATCAGTTATATTATAATACATAATTTACATTAGTTACACGCATAACTCGTATGATAAATATTTGAATATATGAGTAATGTTAAATTGGAAGATAGTGAAAGCTTGAAAATACAGAACAATTGTGTTGTAAGATGCGTATTTCATTCTCTTATTAAACTCACACAATCACGTCTGTGTATAAAACAGCCACACCCAATAAAAGAACAAAACCAATAAAGACACACATACGCAATACATACGCAAATATACATACACACATACACACACACGACACACACGGACTAAATATATATTTAACACACCATTTTTACCTACAAGCAGGATAATTACCCAGCAGAATAGTTTCCCTGGATAAAACATACTCTATATTGTGATAATAAAGTATTCCTAGACAAAACAGACAAATGTACATAGTTAATTTGTGAACTGACAACCAGAAAGTTTAGGAGTTTGTGTGTGTGTCAGTGTGTTAGTGTATCAGTGTGTTAGTGTATCAGTGTGTTAGTGTATCAATGTGTTAGTGTATCAGTGTGTTATTGTATCAGTGTGTTAGTGTATCAGTGTGTCAGTGTATTAGTGTATCAGTGTGTTAGTGTATCAGTGTGTTATTATATCAGTGTGTTAGTGTATCAGTGTGTTATTATATCAGTGTGTTAGTGTATCAATGTGTCAGTGTGTTAGTGTGTCAGTGTATCAGTGTGTTAGTGTATCAGTGTGTTAGTGTATCAGTGTGTCAGTGTATCAGTGTGTTATTGTATCAGTGTGTTAGTATATCAGTGTGTTAGTGTATCAGTGTATCAGTGTATCAGTGTGTTAGTGTATCAGTGTGTTAGTGTACCAGTGTGTTAGTGTACCAGTGTGTTAGTGTATCAGTGTGTTAGTGTACCAGTGTATTAGTGTGTTAGTGTATCAGTGTGTTAGTGTATCAGTGTGTTAGTGTTTCAGTGTGTCAGTATGTGTCAGTGTCAGTCAGTATGACAGAAAGAGTAGTGACCTGACAGCATTGAGGAGACGCGAGGCGATACCACGCCGCCGATGTTGATAATGCGTCCACACACGCGACACTCCACACACACACGCACAAACATCATCGGAACACGTAGGAGGTTGATTACTGCTGCTGTTGGGGGCCATTTGAGTCCCCCCTTCATCCCCCCGATGTTGTTCAGGGCTGGTAGATTGAGAGCAAGTCACGCGATACGCCTCGTCCACCGGCTCGACTACAAGACAACCACGAACTTGCCGCTCTCCCACGTACAAAAACACCTGCCACAAACACACATACACATGTTTGATTGCTATTCGATTTTATTGCCTTGTGATTGTATTATATTAATTTAGTTCCTCACTAAATTTGATTTATACAAGTCCTAAAAGAAGCTTCGGCTTATAGGACTTTGTCACTGTGCTATACGATTTTTTTCACATGTGTGTGCTTATATGTATGAGTGACAATAAACCTAAACAAACAAACAAACACACACACATGCACATGCATAAATACATAGACACATACACATTCATACACACATAAATAAGCACACATAGACAATCACACATACACAATTACATAAACATAAACACACGCATAAACACACACCGATTCCGGCAGAAGAAGATTGAATTACGATGTTGCTCGATTTTTGAACGAAACATTTCAGCAAACAAGGAAGAGAGAACACCAACACGGCTAGGATAATAATTTGTTTCTTATATAAAGTATTTATCCCTGGTGTTATTCGTCTATGAACAACTATTGGCGTTTCCCTGGTTTCAGATTAATTTTGCTTTGTTTAACAATATATATATGTGTGTATGTGTCTGTTTACGTGTGTATGTGTGTATATATATATGTGTGTGTGAGTGTGTGTGTGTATATGTTTGTGTGTGTGTGCATATGTGGGTACGTGTTTGAGTGTATATGTGTGTGTGTTTGTGTGTGTGTCTGTTTGAGTGTGTATGTGGGATGTGTAAATGTGTGCGTGTGTGTGTCTGTTGGAAAGAGAGATAGAGATTTCTAGAGATACCTTGGTGCGACGGTCTTGAAATAACGTATCGCCAATTTGACTGCCATCACCGCCACCGCCGTTGCTGTGGCCCCAGAAGCCCAGCTCTGAGTCAACAACACGCAGAACTGCGGCAGCCTTGCGCCAGGCATACTGCGGATCTCCGCCAGACACCATCAACACCCGTCCATCCATAAACTCGGCCACAACACGCTCCCGCTTCCAACCCTGCCACACACACAGAGAGAGAGAGAGAGACACACACACAAATATACACACACACACACACACACAGAGAGAGACACACACACAAATATACACACACACACACAGAGAGAGAGAGAGAGAGAGACACACACAAATATACACACACAAACACATAAATTCATATAAATACACAAAACACACACAAACACGCAAATACACACACACAAATACACAATTACACACAAATACTCACACAAATATACAAATACACACACACACACACACACAAATACACAATTACACACAAATACTCAAGCAAATACACATACACACAAATACACACACAAATACATAAATATACACACACACATACATACATACACAAATACACACACACGCAAATACACAAATACATACACAAACACACAAATACACACACACATACACAAATACGCACACACATAAATACACACATACACAAGTACACACACACATACACACACACACACAAATACACACACAAACACACAAATACATAAATATACACACACACACATACATACATACACAAATACACACACAAATACACACACACGCAAATACACAAATACACACACACACACACAAATACACATAAGTACACATACACAAATACACACACACACACACACACACATACACACACACACACACACACACACACACACACACACAAAGAAGATATAATTTATCCTTCCTTCCTTCTTGTCACCAATAATCGAAGACGACTTGTGAACTCCATATTACTTACACAAGAGCCATCCATAATATTTGAAACTGTTCAACAAAGTGAAAAAAACAATCAACACACACAGAGGAGATATAATTTATCTTTCAATCAGAACTGAGGCTGGAAGAAAGCGGCTAAATTATGATGCTGCTTAGATTCATGCATGGTGTATTTTCTTCCTAGTATGTGCTTATACTAGTGTGTGTGTGTGTGTGTGTATATCTGCAAGTGTCATTTGATGTCGTATATATATACCGTGTAAGTATGCATACATATGCAAGTATTAGTCAGTGAGAGTGTATGTGAATGTATATATACATGTATTGTTTGAAATTGTACTGAAAAGCCAACTTATTGGAGTACAATAAAACAATTTGCTTTACTTGTGTATGTGTGTGTGTGTGACAATGTTTGTATATGAGACAGCTTATGTGTGTGTTAGAGAGAGTGAGAGAGTAGGAGAGAGTTTGAGAGCGGCTGACAGGAAACTGTAGTTCATTGTGCAAGCCGGCGTGATGTTGCGCGTGCAGAGCTGCGTCATGTTCGTCGCCGGCGCAATAGACAAGACCACAAGTGTCGCAAGTCACGGCGCCGAACTTTTTCTGCCCGGCATCTATCACCAACTGACGTGCACATGAAGAGCTAGAATTACCCGCCCGTCTAACACACAAACATACACACACACACACATACACACACACACTCTAAGGGATATAAAGAATTTATTAAGGGATATAAAGAATTTATTAAGGGATATAAAGAATTTATTAAGGGATATAAAGAATTTATTAAGGGATATAAAGAAGTACAGTTTCCCAAGTAGGTGTAAAGATATATGGAACCGTCTGGGTGAAGAAATAGTTCAATCAAACAGTATAGCACAGTTCAAGCATAGGTTAGATAAATATGGGTATGAAGACAGCACAGTCTGAGCCCTGCTCATTTCCTGTAAACTACAACTGTGAGTACAACTGTGAGTACACACACACACACAGATATATAAGGGTTTATTAGCTGAAAACGAGTATTTCAATGATTTACCTACTTAAATGAAGTCAATTCTATTTGAATAGCGTATATATAAAATTGTGTGTGTGTGTGTGTTAATCTGTACTGTATGTGTGTATATAATTTATATCTGTATATGAGAAATGTAGGCTTGTGTATATGAGTATTAGCTGTTTTGACGGGTCTTTTTTTTGGCCAAATTGTCGCTATTTATGATAATACATGCTTAAAATATAAATAAAATACAAAATACACACACATACACACACAAATTCACCATGAAAAATATGCAGTAGAATTTTGGATTAAAATATTGGCCGGGGATATAACAGTAAGCATCGATCCCGGGTGACATCCCTCACCTCTTGGAGGTGGCCTTCACAGCGACACTGCTAGGAGATGAGGTGCCTGAGGTGCTTGGTGTTTCCGACGCCCCCATCATGACGTCATCCAGTCCATCCCGGCGCTGCTCCCGGTAGAAGATCGAGTAGAACTTGGGGTTCTTCAGCTTGTGCTGTTTAGTGACGGAAGAAGAGGAAGAAGAGGAATGATCGGGAGACTCGTTCTCCTTGTCTTCCTCCACTTCCATCATCAACAACTGCTCTGATGAAGAAGTACACGTATCCAACCGCTACCCACCACCACACATACACACAAACAGACACACGACATAAGACACACACACAAACAACACAAACAAAAACGAACACACATACACACACAAACAAAATGAGACACACATACACACATACCTTTTTACATACACGCTGACACACACACACACACACACACACACACTGACACGAACACACAATAAAAAAACACACACACACAACATATGATACTATGAATTGTGTATCTGGTAATATTGTGTCATTAAATCTATATAATATAGCGTGTCATACATCACACATTATTATATATATCATTATTTAAGAACTCATATATATATATAACAATGTTTAATCGCTTTATCATATAATTATTATTTAATCACTTGTCAATGTTCCATGTTGGAACAAAATTATCATTATTACACAAGTCTGCAAAAGAGACAATGTCTCAGCAGACTCTATATCCACTTTCTTTATTTATTGTTGTTATGCTATTTGTTATTTGCTTGTGGAAAAAATACAACTTGAACTTGAGCTTCAACACACACACACACACAAACACGCTCTGACACACACACACACACACACAAACACGCTCTGACACACACACACACACACACACACACACAAACACGCTCTGACACACACACACACACAACATATGACACACACACACACACACAAACATACGAATAACATTAAACATACACACACACACACTGACACACACAACATATAACACACAAACACGCTCTGACACACACACTGACACTCTGACACAAACACACAACATACAACACACAAACACACAATGACACACACACACACACACACAAACAAACAATGAAACACACACACACACACTGACACACACACACAAACACACACACTGACACACAAACAATGACACACACACACACACACTGACACACAATGACACACACACACACACACACATACACACTGACACACACATACACACTGACACACACACTGACACACATACACACACACACACACACACACACACACACACACACACACTGACACAAACACAGACACACTGACACACACACACAAACACACAGACATACACACACAGACACACATACACACTGACACACACACTGACACACATACACACACACACACACACTGACACACACACACACACAAACACACACATACACACACAGACATACACACACAGACACACATACACACTGACACACACACTGACACACATACACACACACACACAAACAAACACACTGACACACACACACACACTGACACACACACACACTGACACATTACATTACATTACATTACATTAAGACATTTATATCGCGCTTTTCACCCGAGGGTCTCAAAAGCGCTCACACACACACACACACACACACACACACATACACACACACACACACACACACACTCAAGCACAAGAGTCATACACATACACAATCACGAACACACACACTCACCTACATACACACACACACAAAACAGACAAGTACATATACGCACAAACACAAACATACACTCACGTTTACATACTCCGAAACACAACACACACACACACACACATACACTAGCTACCTGCAGGTTGCTCGGTTGTTTCCTGGGACTGGTGCGCCGAACTGGCGGTTGAGTTGTGTGAGGCGACACACAGACGCTACTGGTCGACGTAACAGATCCACCGGTACCAGTGGAGAGGCTGGCCGACTTGCGAGGAGACTGGGACGGCAGCAGCAGTCTCGTGGGACGACCCATCGCCACGTGTACGCCAGATAAACGACCCCCGGCCGATTTGCGTGGACTGCGACGTAACAATTGCTGCTGTTGTTGAGGTGAAGATTCTTGTTGTTGTTGTTGTTGATAATGTTGTTGTTGTTGTTGTGTCATTGATTTACGAGGACTTCGTCTCAGCGTGTGTTCTTGTTGAGTCTGGCTGGTTTTGGTGAAATCTCGTGATAATTTGCCACAGTCACCTCCACCTCCTGCGACGACGATGACGCATTTATTGTTGTTGACTTCAACAGCAGAAGGTGTCGGTCTGTAAGTGTAGAACAGTGACAGTGACAGTTATAACCGTACGACATGTGTGTTGTGTGTGTGTTACGTTTTGAGTATTTTATGTAGCGCTACTGTGTATGTAAAGTAAAGTACCGTATATTTCGGCGTATAAGACGACCCTTAAAGTAAAAAAACGCTCTTAAAAATTGTGGGTCGTCTTATACAAGCGATATAAAAGTCAGACCTTGAATTCTGCGTACAGAATTTTTCATTTTACATGAAATGGTTGATTACAAACACCTTTATTTCTCAATAACAGTAGGTATTACAGTACAACATCATCAATATCAAAACTCAAACCTGCTCCATATGTATATCTATATTTAGCAGTCGTCTTATACAACCGATATATGATAAATGCATAAAAATTTGCTCTAATTTTGTACCTCGTCTTATCTGACGGTCGCCTTATACACCGAAATATAAGGATATATTTGCCATACTCAACATATACATACATCAACACATATAAACACATATAATATAAAAGTGACAAATGTCCGTTGAGTGAAGATTCTTTAAGGACATTTGATAATACGCATACATACATGCGCACACACTTACACACACACACACATATACAACACCATTGAATTATTTTCGCGTAATATCTAAATAGTTATACGTAAAATAATACTTTCATACATACAATTTTCAGCGATCATACATACATTGTGAATGTGTGTGTGTGTGTGTGAGTATCTGCAGTGTGTGTTTGTTAATTGCTTTGTTAATGATTTGACTGGTGTTATTGCGTGCTAGCCGTTCTATATTTGTGTTGCTAGTGACTATCTATATTCACTTGAGACCTGTAGTTAGAGCTTTTCGTTGTGTGTGTGTGTGTGTGTGTGTATGTGTGCGAGAGTGTGTGTGTGTGTGTGTGTGAGGAGTCGTGTTCGCTGTGCGGTGTAGTCTTGTAGGGACAGCGGTGTCCCACACGCGCCTGTCTTTTTATATATCTTGTTTCAGTTTTGTTTTTCATGCTATAAGACCTTTAACCTTTAATTCATACCTGGCAACTCTGTGAGTCAGTATTTGGCAACCCTGTGAGTCAGTACCTGGCAGCAGAGTTGAGAGAGACGGTGGGTCGACGACCGGCGGCTCGACTGCGAAAAAAACGACGATCGCCAGACGACTCAGTGTTGCCAGATGTTTGGCAATTCGACGCAGAAAATTTGACGGAAAAAAGCGCAGCATCGCGCGCACCTACCTTCTTCTTCAATCGTACAACACACACACACACACACACACACAAACACACACACACAAACACACACACACAAACACACAATCATGAATTGTACGTAAAATTCATTAGGTGAACTTTTGAACTTTCAGCTGAGACAACAGCGAAAACTTTCGAAATTATTCTTTTTATTGGGGTAAATATACATTATTGTTATGGCTACGAACCTTACAAAGCACAAGCATCCTGCTGAGCAGCTCAAAGAAGACCAATATCACAGACATATCAGAACGAGAGCCCGACACACAAAAAACGTTCACCAATGGCTTACATCAACATCAAACCACAAACAAACAACATATATTTAATAAAGCGCACGATAAAATGCAAAGGCGCGAAAAACATGATAAAATATAAAAGCTAGCGGAAAAAACAAACGTAAAACAGCACGCACAAGGAAAGATATACCTTGCACAACATGAGAATAACAAGAGCAATCAGAGGTAACAACATAAAAAACTGCAAAGAGTTCAAGAAACACATTATTCAGAAGAAGAAGCAAGAAGATGTTTGTGGAGAGCAGATGAAAAGGAAGCAAAGGAACTAATTTGATGAAGCTGAGGAGGTAGAGAGTTGTAGAGGCGAGGGGCAGATCATCCATTCATTCATTCATTTATTTGTATAGCGCTCACCCAGAGACACAAGCGCGGCAAACTACAACGAAAATGGGAAAATAAAAACATCAAACATGAAAGCACCGCACACACACACACAAAATAACATACGGACAACTACAAAAGCCAACTACGCTAGGAAGATACTATGAATAATAATAATAATAAATACATATATTTTCTTTAGCGCATATAAATACACATGCGCGCAAAATACCAATTGACTAGCAATAAGAAAACACATATAGAAAACACATATACACACACAACACTCAAACAATACACAATACAGGAAGAGCAAAACCAGATGAGGCACACAAAACAAATATAATTTTGTATCGCAAATAACTCAAAACAGATCACACAGAAGCATATGGAGTGAGAGAGTGAGATACATCAACCACTGTATTACCAGACCGGAGCAATAAATACAAATGATCTGCTTAAACACCGCCAGGCGACTCACCTTGGTTTTTTGAACTGGACGTTTGCGCTTTATCGGCATGGCGCTGTGCTTCTTGATATTGTGACCAACACCGCGATTAATTGTGCCCAAGCGAGCAGCAGCCCCAGTCTTATTACTCCTTCGTCCCATCTTTCATAGAAACTGTAGCGCAAGTACAGGCATCAACAACAAAAGCCACAAATCTATTCTAAAAACATAATGAAATAAAGAGTCTTTAATATGAAGTTAGATAAAACAACTGTGAACGCACGCCGACCGTCAAAACAACCAAAGCACGATTAATAAATAAAAACTCAACCAAGGATCTTGGTAAATTTAGAAAAATAAGAGTATGTACATATACCAAAATGGTTTCAAACGGCAAAATACCCAACACACAAGGTTTAATTGCAACAACGCGCATTTAAAGTAGCGGCAAAATAGTGATGCGCTGTTATGTACAACACATACGTACTCAAACGAGTATTTCTTACATAAAGTACATCTTGCGTATTTATGTTCAATCTTTTTGATAATTTACATTTAAACAAATATTTTCTTTAAAAAATATTGAAATTAACCTAAAAATTTTACTGCGTTCTATAAATATTAACGAATATGAAACGAATACGAATATGAAATATAAAAATTCGCATTCAGTACTTCTCCATTGTCACAATTGACTGAAACTTCGGAATTTCCACATAAAACACAGGTATCAGTGCAAACAAATCACGTTTATTGAGCGAATCAGCAAAATTCAAACAATTGGCGAAAAAACAAACGCACAAGGTGTTTGACACGAACTATAAATATCAAACAAACACCACAAACCTCCAGGAATAGCTAAATAAAATAAACTTATTGAATCATCATGATTAAGCGCTTACACCACTATCAGTTACATATAAACACACACACACACAAATATACATGTTAACACATTAAAACACATTTTATACAAACTGTGACACATCCACCAATACACACTCCGTGCCGAAACAAAACACACACACAAACACATATTTGTTTCTTGTGACCTGCTGAGGTCAGCGGTCACCCAGTCGTTGACCTTGACCCCAGGTGCTGAAGGCCCCCCGGGAGGCCCCCTGTGAAGCAGAAGAGGGGCGAGGAGGGGGCGCCCCGAAGCCTCCCGTTCCGCCCGAGCTGCTGGGAAAATATTGGTAGAAAATGGCAGGTGTTTTGAGCAGCACCGGTCCGCCATGCTCCTGAACACAAACACACACAAACACATAGAAAGAGCGACTTTCACGAGTTTCACGAAAAAACTACTTTTTTGTCGGCTAGAATTGGTTAGATTGGTGATTTTTCTTGAAGTAACGTGCCAAGCAAGCGAGGGAGACTCACGGAAAAACAATAGAAACGTAGCGAAATATAATAAAAGGTGAACTATTGACAATCACAACGCACAAATCATTTTTGTTTAAAAAACATAGAATAAATATAATTTGGAACGTTAGGAAATTATGACATGGGGGTAATTTGTGTGGGAAAATTACCAATGGGTATTTGAACACCAGAAAATAGTACATATGTCCGACCAGAATTCCAATAAGCTCGATAACTCCTGCCAAAACAAAAAAACAAGACATTTTAACGCATAAGATACACGCTAACAAACAAATGTGTATTATATTTTCTTGAAGTGAATTTTATATAATTTAGATTTGTAAGCAATCCAATTTGTATCCGTCATCAATTTTGCCATGGAGAATATTCAGAAATAAATATGACCACAATATGAATAAGCAGACTTCGTCACAATAATCATACCAAAATACTCCCTTGAAATTGACCAATATTTATAAATCCTCTCTAAGCAATATATTATTATATTATATTATACTTAATTTTCATTAATGTCATACACTCACACACACAGAGAGAGAGACACAAATATACAACTACACAAGCACTGTAGGGTGCGTGATTATAGCGCTTGCACGAGCGTGTGTGTCAGACCCACCTCCACCAGCAATAATCAGGTTGAACAGCATCAGAACCCAGGGCAAGTACATGGCCTTGAACTGAGTACCGAACCAGAAACTAACTATAGTATCCTTGTGTAGCTGACACCACACGTACAACACGGACAACACCATTGGATCCATCAGCATCTGCCGGCACGTGCAAACAATAAGTAATCTAATAAGCAATTAGGCACCTCCGTTTTTTTGTTTTTTTATAATTAAATCACCGAACGAATGCAACAGGAGCCAACCCAGGTGGATTATCGCTGCTTATTGTTCCTCCCATTGTTGCCAAGCTAGCACTCCTCTCCATCACACTCCCGCCAGCGAGTGTATGGCCCGTGCACAGAACAAACGACAAAACAGGTAGGGAAAGAGCATGAAACAACACAACGAGGTCAGAATTACTGTGACAAGATAAAATTAATACGCCTAATTGCCAGTAGTTGTCACATTTACTCATAGAAATAATAGAACTCCAAATGTCAAGTAACCGCATAATTGCTGACAAAATACCCTAAAACAGCATGCACATTGGCAAATAACAACTGAAAACTCACTCCAAACGACAACAAAATGTGAATTAAAAAAATGTAAGTCGTGCTACAATTCTCGTGACAAGAATTCAACAGCACCGCGCAAAATCCAATCACAAAACAACATAACACAAACATGAATAAACGATCAATGATAAAATTACGACTAAACAATAACATTTGTGTAAACATAATAGAAAAAACACAATAAAATGTATCATATAAATTGACGTTGATTTTTATAATTTTGAAGATGAAATGGTATAAAATGACTGTTGTGTTAAAACTGCCTTGCCGATTAGAGAAATTTGTCTTGCCGTGTGTGTGTGTGTGTGTGTGTGTATTTACTGTCTTAATAACATTGTATATATTAGCATTGAATATAAGGACTGATTATTTCCCAATTTTTTCCTCTCAATATATATATGTGTGTGTGTGTATATATTTTTGCTTATGTCAACGGGAATGTTTGTTTGTGTTTGTGCGTGTATGTTGCTTATATATGCTTGTCTGTAATGTAATGTAAAGTGTGTATGTGTCAGTGTGTGTGTGTGTGTGTTTGTGTGTGTGTGTATCGTTGGATGTGCCAGCAGCCTTATCACACTTGTGGTGTACTACATAAGCGTGATAGGGGCAGGTACAAGTGGTACAAGTGATACAAGTGATGCAGGTACAAGTGGTACAAGTGGTACAAGTGATGCAGGTACAAGTGGTACAAGTGGTACAAGTGATGCAGGTACAAGTAGTACAAGTGGTACAAGTGGTACAAGTGGTACAAGTGGTACAAGTGGTACTTGCTCACCGGGTACGTCATGTACAGACCAGCCACACAGCAGCATAGCCAGTTGAACACTAGCATAGTGAGGTAATCGGCTGGACTACGGGCAAACTGACCTGCCAATCATACACACACACACAAACACACACAGACATACAAACACATACACACAGACACATAGATACACATACAAAGACACACATACACGTACAACCACACACAGACATACACACACACACATGAACAGATACATACAAACACATACATACACAGAGACATACACACACGCACATACACACAGACATACACACACACATACACATACAGACATACAAACATACACATACACAGATATACAAAGACATACACAGATATACAAAGACATACACATACAAAGACATACAAATACACACACAGACATACAAATACACACACAGACATACAAACACACACATTCAGATACATACAAACACACACATACACAGAGACATACAAACACAAACACAGACATACACAAGCACACACACACATACAGTAAATTTGAGAGACGAAGAGGTATTACTGTATGCTTGCTCAAAATATGAGAGTGATGTTTGCCAAAATTTTAGTAAATAGCCAAAATTTGCCAAAATTCAAGTAAATAATAAGTTAAATATGAAAACGTATTGTTTTACAAAAGAAAAAGGTAGATGTATGAAATAGACTGCACAGGAAGGAATGCTTGAGTATTGAAATACATAAAAACTAGAATATATGCTAGATATTCACGTGCGTAATGATGTGACACACCACTAACCAGTTTCCAGACGCAGCGAGTAGCTGTAGAGAAAGTAGAGATTGATGAGGAAGTGGAACCCGGTGGACGGGGAGATCGGGTACCAGAACAAAGCAGTAAAAGGCCTCCATATCTGCTTACAACAACAACGTATATTTATAGCGCATATAAATAACACACACGCGAGTCAAGCACAAAAATGAGACACGACGATAATGGAGGCGTGGTCGCAGCATCAACACAAATATGCGACATGTATAGTAACACAAGACAAACAAGTAAACAATGAAAACGAAGAGATAGTTAAGTATTCACACAAAAGGGATGAGACAATAGAGGATTATAGTTTGGCGTAAGGCGTCAGAGAGTGGGGGACAGGTTCAAATGATAAAGAGAATAGGTATTTGCGTAGGGAAGAGGTGAATGAGGCGTAGGAAGAAGACACATATATAAATACACACACGCAGAGCAAACAGACAGATGCACATCACTTATGTATGCACTAAACAACACAGTAGAAAGACTGATAGAAAACGGTAGAGAAACATGTTAATAAGCAAGAAAATGGTTGGTTTACAAGAAAGCTAAAAATAAACACAGCATAAAACGATAAATAACTGGCAAAGTTCTGATAGATTTGGGGTTTAGGCAGTGAAATCGAACCTGCAGTTGGTAGAAGAGGGGTTCAAACAGCAAGGCCATATAATAAGCTGACACAAGCCCGATTTTGCCGAGCAGTGAGAACAAAACAGTCAAGCCAAACCAGTAGCGAGTGAATACCGGCAGGCCGTAGAACCATGTTTGAATGTCACTCATTGCGCCGACATAAATCTTCTACAAGCCACAGTCACAAACACCAAGTTAAAATATGCAGGAATTCACCATTCAACAATGCAACAACGCAATTAATTTCAAGGTCGTACAAAAATAAAATATCCACTGAATAACCAGTTTAACATTCAATTAAACCCATATATACAACCTTAATTATCACAATAAAACCACACACCACAACAGGTAAACCCAAACAAACCCACGTAGTCTCATGAAGTGCAGCTCATGCTTAAATATACGGTATACTGCGCGGTACTTGATTCACATTTGTGCTGTTTACATTTTTTATTGGGAAGATTTCAATATAAAAAACTAAAAAATTCGATTGAAAAATGTGCACAACATTATTTTTCATCCATTTATGCTCTATGTATTTTGTCGATGTAGTAAATTGGTTACATATATAGCGTTCAAGATGCGTTTATGCAGGGAATATTGTGATGTGTGTGCTGAACTTATGTCGTGTTTGTACTAGCGAGTATTTAGACCACAAAATGTAATATTGAATTTTTTACGCGCCACTGTATAGTTATAATTCATCATAGTAATTTTGTGGTTCTGATGCTCATGTAAAATGCATTATTGCTGAAGTCGTGAAGCCAAATCTAAGATGTCCAAGTTGGTGTCGAATCCGTTGGTTCGCATCGATCCAGACGCCGTGGTTTGTTCCGAATGCGAGCTGGTTGGAGAGGTGGTGATAGGACCACAGTGCGTGGTGCATACACGCGCACGAATCATTGCCGAGGCTGGCCCCATCATTATAGGAGAGGGCAACTTGATAGAGGAACAGAGCCTCATCACGAACAAAACTACGACATCGTCGTCGGATTCGCCGCACGTGATGCACATTGGCAACTACAACGTGTTTGAAGTGGGCAGCGTGTGCGAGGCGGTGCGCGTGGGGGACCACAACACACTGGAGTGTAAGAGCAGCGTGGGGTCCGGTGTGTTGATAGGCAGCGGCTGTGTGATCGGAGCCGGTTGCCGACTGAAGCACGCCGAGCGACTGCCCGACAAGACGGTGGTGTTTGGCGGAGGAGACGGATGTCAGCGTCGCAGGCTGCAGACAGACAGACCGCCGCCACAGACCCTACAGTTGGATCATTTGAGGAGGGTGCTGCCCGACCATCACTATCTAGCAGTCACGAGAAAATAGTGCTGGCTTGTTGTGAATTTGGTGATATTTATGCTGCTCAGTGTGTGTGAGAATAAAGTCTTGTCAATTAAGCTACCTATTGAAAGTCTTCAAGTATTCACCAATTTTTTCAAGCGTGAATGTCCATATTTTTCGTAGACGTGTGTTTTCTGTGATTTGTCATAGATATGCTACCGATATTTGTCAGTGTTTCTCTTCGTTTGATGTGAGCTGTATCATGCAGCCTCTACGCAATTTGCCCATGGAAAAGATGACTCCGTGGTGCAGTTGTTAGCACACCCGCCTCACAAGCGGGAGGTCCGTGGTTCGAATCCCGGCGGAGGAGAATTTCTTGGGCAAATTAAATAATCCAACAGTCCCTGTCCACCCAGCAGTAAATGGTGCCAGATATCAGTCATGTGTTGTGTAATGCATTATGGGGAGGTGGTCCTCTCTAATACATTTTCCGTCCTTGTGGCGCCATAGCGTGGAGAGGGTCGGGCACATGCAGACATTAAATCCCTTCTACTTGTACTTTCTGATTTTACACTTGGAGCAACAGTTTCTTTCTCTTTTTTCCAACTCCCTTTCTAGATTTTTTTCTTTTCGAACTCTCTGAATTTTGGGCGTTTCCGGTACATGGGTCCACCGCAGGGTGGTAATAGTGCTTACACTCTTCCCATGCTACTGGATTTGCCTGTAATTAATAATAATAATAACACTTTCAGTTGAGGAAATAATGTTCTGGCAGATTGTCAGTGAATGTGTTAGTGTCGCCCATCATTGAGCTTGACGGAAATGTGCTAATGTGTTCAGGTTTCGGTGGGGAGTGTCTTCGCATTGACACTTTGACTATTAAACTCGATTATGTCCTCTTCCCCATGTTTTCTGTATCATTTCACCTTCTTGCTCTGTTCTTCCAAGATTCATTTATTTAACCTTTTGTTCCTGTTTTTGTTCGTGTGGCGAGTGACGTCATAAATTACTCATCGTAATGTGTGATTAAAAACCAAGCCATTGCAGCGAATTGCTTTTTCGTTTTTGTGCAATTCAGTATTTTCTGGAGACAGACAGACAGACATGAAAAATTTACAGCGCATTTGTATGCACGTGACTTTATGCGTCTGCACACTTCCACGCTGCAAAATCACAATGCACAATAAACACACAGCTACCAACACCCTACTGTGCAAGTTTGCAGCAAACACACACACACCCACACAAACACACATACAAGGTTTGCCACGTCGCGCGTGCAACAGTTGGAAGCGCGTGCCAGCGGCAGCATGACGGACGGACGGGAGCAAGACAGCGTGGTTCTTGTACGAGCCGATTATATTTTGCCCGTGTTGGGTGCCCGATTCGACGCTTTGCCCTCACTGTTGTTGATCAACTCTATGATAGCCCTGTTGCCTGTGTATGCGGCGTCGGTGTGGCAGCAACATGTATGGCGCTTTCTGCCGTTCATTGAAGATTTGCGTGCCTGTGCCCCGGAATCCTGCGTTTACGCGCAGTTCGCCAATTTCTCCAGCGCTCTGTTGCCACTCATCTTCTATTTCCACTACAAGATCACCAACGATTGTCTGCTGGTCGACAGACCGTTGCACGTGCACGAGCGGAGTGCCAATCTGATGCGGCTGCGTGTGGGTCTTGTGACGTCGGCGGCTTTCTTCCTGTCGGCCAATTTCTCCGAGAACTCGGTGTGTTGGTTGTACACCGTGAGCGCGTGGATCAGTTCCTGTGGTGGTCTGATGTACTGGGCGAGGAGTGTCTGGGGTCCGCTGGGGTGTCCCCGTCGCTCCTCCATCACCCGACTTCTGGTGATAACAGCCATGACAGGCGGACTGCTGCTGAGATTCGGCCTGCTGATGACGTCACAGGCCGCGCTGGACGAACGAGATAGCGTGGCTCAAGACTGCTACGCTCCACCGAACGCTGGACGCATGCGCTGGTCCCGTCACGATGGAGGACACCAGTGGTTGGCAGCGGCGGCGGCAGGTCAGTGGGTAATGGTGCTAGCGCTCATGGCTCTGCCTCTCACGCTCATGTCACAGTTCACGTGCGTCGTACACAATCTCAAACTTCTCTCGCTCAAAGTGGGTCGCCCGAGGCAAGAAGAGCAGCAGGAATGAGCAGAATTACAGAGCCAACGAGCGCAAGAAAAATATCACCGCTTTAGGGTAATATTTTCAGTCAAACTGTGTTGCCTTATTAACATACCACTTAAATAACAAATAAACAATGAACTTCTGTTGTCTATATTGTATTGCACAAAAATGTCTATCTACAAAGTATGAGTCTAACCGGTGCAAAAAGGCACGTGAAATCATATAAAAAAAGACACTGAAAAAATCGTCAGCAATACTCTTGACAATTAGGTAGGTTAATTTCTCTTTCATATTTTTCTCGGTAACTCTCAAAGATTCCACATGACAACGTTGCTAGGGATCCACGCATAGAAATACGATGCCGAAATACACGCACAAATAATAGGCAAGTTAAGTAGAAAAACACTAAATCACACTAAATCAATTGATTGAGACAAAAATTAACTCTATCCTGGTCTTGAACCAGCTCTTCCACTAGACAAAGGGATTGATTATACACACGAGCGCTTATAAAAAAAACTTGGCTTAGATTAGCAACACACACATACACACAGACAGACAGACAGACAGATTGCACTGTTTTTTTGCCTTGAATTCACTTAGACAGCAATGTGTATAGTCTGAAAAAACACACAAACACACAAATAAACACACAAGCGTAAGCGAGATATATAGGAACACACACACACACATATGGAGTCGAAACGCATGTTGTGTTGCTTGTGTGAACCTGGCGATTTAATGATGAGAAAATCCAGCATCCGTAGAGATTCTTCGACCAATACTGGCCACTGAAACAACAACAACAACAACAACAACAACAACAACAACAACAACATATAAACACACACACACACACACACATACGACATATACAAGTCACTTGAGATAAAATATCTTTCTCTCCGATATTAGCTTGAGTTCGAGGGAGTTTATTTTTTCAAAATAAGAAAACATAAGCTTTTATAATTGTCATTCTACGCCGACACAAATACACACTGACACACACACACACACACTGACACACACACTGACACACACAAACTGACACACACGGACACACACACACACACACACACACACTGACACACACACACTGACACAAACACACACACACACACACACACACACACACACACACACACACACACACACACACTGACACACACACACTGACACACACTGACACACACACACACACACACTGACACACACACACACGCTGACACACACACACACACACTGACACACACACACAGTACGTTTGTACTTATATTTATATAATGTTCTTGGTATTCTCTCTGTCTGTCTGTCTGTCTGTATCTGTTGATGATCTGTAGTATGAGTATGAAGACTGCAATCACGGTTTAGGTTAGTCATAGGTTGTGTTAGGTTAGGCTGGTTAGGCTAGTTATAATTCTAGGTTAGCTTAGTTAGTCTAGGTTAGGGTTCTAGTGTAGAATTAGGCCAATTCTCACGGAAGTACCGTATATTTCGGCGCATAAGACGACCCTTAAAGTAAAAAATCACCCTTAAAAATTTTAGTTCGTCTTATACAACCGATATAAAAGTCAGACCTTGAATTAACCTTGACCTTAAAAATTTGCTCTAATTTTGTAGCTCGTCTTATCTGACGGTCGCCTTAATACGCCGAAATATACGGTAAATTAGGTTAGAGTTCTAGGTTAGGTTAGATTTCTATATTTCTAGATTCGGACAATACTCACGGAATCCTTGTCCCTGGAGGAAAAGTCGCAGCGCCTCGGAGAATTTGACCAGCTGTTCTTCGAGGGGCAGACTGCAAGAATCCAGCTTCATCCACTGAGAATTGGCCGGATCGAGACGACTGTTGAATGTGACCGTGTCGTCCACGTGGGGACTGCGACCTCCACACACCAGCAACACTGGCACGCGCAAGAATACACCCTCCTGCACCCACACATACACACACACACATACACGTGATTCAGTGATAAATGTGTGAAAACAATGAAGTTTCATAGTAAAACATCCTATGTCACAACCTTTTAACTTCATGGCTTCAATCATGAATTTTCTCATTAATTTTTGTGATTGCGATAATTCCTCCAAAAGGCAATGCAAATTTTTGATGAAAAAAATAGCATAAAAGTTAACAATTTTAATATTTCTTATTCGTTTTTCGATTAAATTTTTTTATCCACAAACTGTACAAATTAAAACCATGAATTCTGAAAATCGTCCTTTATAAGTGAAGACTTCTAGGTAGATATACATACATAACCATATATATATACAGTATATTAAAAAAATGAAGTAAATAATGGGTTAATTATATTAAAATCTATAATATATAAACAACATATATTATAAATATTTATTATTATCGTTGTTATTAATTAATTAAATATTGTACTATTTAATATACATAAGTAAAGTGAGTATATGTCTGTGTGTGTGAGAGAGGGAGTGATTGACAAATACGCCGTGTAGATGACAGCACCTGTCGTCGCAGATCATTGCCAGGTCGTGAGATGCCCATGTCTGTGCGTGTGTTGTATGTCTCAATGAATGATGCCAGATTGGCAGGACACGCGGCCTGTAACTGACTGGTGTACAACTGCACGAGATCATGAGGCGCCTCGTCCAACTGACAACACAAACATTATCACCAATAAAGAAAGAGAGAAAAAGAAAGAGAGACATAATTAAACAGAGAAAAAGAGAAAGAAGGAAAGAGGAAAAGAAAGAAATAGGAAAAGAGAGAAAGAAAGAGAAAAATAAAGAAACAGAGAAAGAAAGAGAAAGAGGAAAAGAAAGAAAGAGAGAAATAAAGAAAACGAGGAAGAAAGAAAGAGAGAAAGGGGAAAAGAAAGAAAGAGAAAAAGAAAGAAATAGGAAAAGAGAGAAAGAAAGAGAAAAATAAAGAAACAGAGAAAAAAAGAAAGAAAGAGAGAAAGAGGAAAAGAAAGAAAGAGAGAAAGAAAGAGAGAGAGAAGGTTAAATGTCAAAGGCTGCCCAAGTGACAGCTGTTACACGGGAAGAAGCCGAAGCTTATGAACACACAGAGGTGTGTCCCGTGCAGCTCGCTGTCACCGCAGAACCAACCATCTCCACGCTATGACGCCACAAGGACGGAAGACGTATTAGAAAGGGCCACCTCCCCAGAATGCATGACACAACACATGACTGATATCTGGTACCATCATTTACTGCTGG
>OU696592.1:6540426-6550426 GCA_916048095.2 Sacculina carcini | reverse complement strand
TGGTTGTTGGCCTGGGGCGTTCATATGCACGAAGCAGAAATTATCGGTGAGCAGACGCGTATCGTAGAAGTTCATAAATGCCTGAAATGTAGTCACATCTGTCGCAAACAACACCACGTGCATATTAGAGCTCAGTGGTTCCCAAACTTCACTACGCCCAAGAATTCCAGAATATTTAGACCTCTTCATATAATGATTTATCTATTAAACAAGAGGTGGACGTTTGGAAGTAAGGTTCGTGCGAAGTGTGAGGATTGTTGTTGGTGTTGTCAGTGTGTGTGTGTGTGTGTGTGTGTGTGTGTGTGTTAGTGTATCAGTGTGTTGGTGTATCAGTGTGTTAGTGTATCAGTGTGTTAGTGCATCAGTGTGTTAGTGTATCAGTGTGTTAGTGTGTCAGTGTGTTAGTGTATCAGTGTGTTAGTGCATCAGTGTGTTAGTGTATCAGTGTGTCAGTGTATCAGTGTGTTATTGTATCAGTGTGTTAGTGTATCAGTGTGTTAGTGTGTCAGTGTGTTAGTGTATCAGTGTGTTAGTGCATCAGTGTGTTAGTGTATCAGTGTGTCAGTGTATCAGTGTGTTAGTGTATCAGTGTGTTAGTGTATCAGTGTGTTAGTGCATCAGTGTGTTAGTGTATCAGTGTGTTAGTGTATCAGTGTGTTAGTGTGTCAGTGTGTTAGTGTATCAGTGTGTTAGTGCATCAGTGTGTTAGTGTATCAGTGTGTCAGTGTATCAGTGTGTCAGTGTATCAGTGTGTTGGTGTATCAGTGTGTTAGTGTATCAGTGTGTTAGTGTATCAGTGTGTTAGTGTATCAGTGTGTTAGTGTATCAGTGTGTTAGTTTATCAGTGTGTTAGTGTATCAGTGTGTTAGTGTATCAGTGTGTCAGTGTGTTAGTGTATCAGTGTGTTAGTGTATCAGTGTGTTAGTGTATCAGTGTGTTAGTGTATCAGTGTGTCAGTGTATCAGTGTGTTAGTGTATCAGTGTATCAGTGTGTTAATGTATCAGTGTATTAGTGTATCAGTGTGTTAGTATATCAGTGTGTTAGTGTATCAGTGTGTTAATGTATCAGTGTGTTAGTGTATCAGTGTGTTAGTGTATCAGTGTGTTAGTGTATCAGTGTGTCAGTGTATCAGTGTGTCAGTGTATCAGTGTGTCAGTGTATCAGTGTGTTAGTGTATCAGTGTGTTAGTGTGTCAGTGTGTCAGTGTATCAGTGTGTCAGTGTATCAGTGTGTTAGTGTATCAGTGTGTCAGTGTATCAGTGTGTTAGTGTATCAGTGTGTCAGTGTATCAGTGTGTTAGTATATCAGTGTGTCAGTGTATCAGTGTGTTAGTGTATCAGTGTGTTAGTGTATCAGTGTGTTAGTGTGTCAGTGTGTCAGTGTATCAGTGTGTCAGTGTATCAGTGTGTCAGTGTATCAGTGTGTTAGTGTATCAGTGTGTCAGTGTGTTAGTGTATCAGTGTGTTAGTTTATCAGTGTGTTAGTGTATCAGTGTGTTAGTGTATCAGTGTATCAGTGTGTTAGTGTATCAGTGTGTTAGTTTATCAGTGTGTTAGTGTATCAGTGTGTTAGTGTATCAGTGTGTCAGTGTGTTAGTGTATCAGTGTGTTAGTGTATCAGTGTGTTAGTGTATCAGTGTGTTAGTGTATCAGTGTGTTAGTGTATCAGTGTGTTAGTGTATCAGTGTGTCAGTGTATCAGTGTGTTAGTGTATCAGTGTATCAGTGTGTTAATGTATCAGTGTATTAGTGTATCAGTGTGTTAGTATATCAGTGTGTTAGTGTATCAGTGTGTTAATGTATCAGTGTGTTAGTGTATCAGTGTGTTAGTGTATCAGTGTGTTAGTGTATCAGTGTGTCAGTGTATCAGTGTGTCAGTGTATCAGTGTGTTAGTGTATCAGTGTGTTTGTGTATCAGTGTGTTAGTGTATCAGTGTGTGTGTTGATATTCAGTTCGCAGTACTGACAATTCAGGCCCAGGTCATGATAGGTGAGAATGGCAGGACGTCGCAGATCTCCCAATACCGCAACTATGACGTCACCATATGACGTATTAATAGCCCTCTCATCGCCCAGTGAGCCGTCGTTGGTGGCACAGCGTGGTCGTGTCTCATGCAGACGAATGTTGCGCAGCTCAATGTCGCTGCTGCCTCACACACACACACACACACACACACACACACACACACACACACACACACACTTAGTGTATAATCGACAACTAAAGAATATCAAGAAAGAAACGACCACACCAGGAATTATTCCGGCAAATACACGTGATATTATGCGTACTGAACGTTCATAAGTATCTATGGAATTATATTAATGATCATTATACGGGAGATGAGATTGCATTAGGATAAATTGAAGAAAATATATCAGCTTATATGTATATACGAGAATTTATATAGACATTCAAAGGAGGTAATCAGACATACACACACATGCAACTGAACTCACCTTAACAATTTGTCCGCTTCTACTCCGGCCATTTTATAATATTATCAAAATGAAATATCCTGCCGGTACAAAAGTACACAAATAATGTCAAAATGAAATATGGTACAAAAGTACCCAAATAATGTCACAATGAAATATGGTACAAAAGTACACAAATAAATACACGAAAGCAAAAATTTACGGATCACAGCAAATAAAAATGATGTGATTGCAGTACAAATATACAAACCACAAACAACACGCAATTAGTCCCTAACACCCGGAATACTTCAAGATTTTAATCTATAAGATGTTTTGGCGGTGGATCGCCAGGCTGAAAAACCATTGCATAAACATCAAATGAGTGCTAAATAAAATTGAAGAAACATAAAAAAGAAGAGCTCTTTAAAACAAC
The DNA here is from genome assembly GCA_916048095.2 of Sacculina carcini. NCBI lineage: Eukaryota > Metazoa > Arthropoda > Thecostraca > Sacculinidae > Sacculina > Sacculina carcini. Next base: position 6,547,573 of record OU696592.1, on the reverse strand, counting down.
TGACAGATTTCTGGCTGAAAGTGTTGAAACCAATTAAAATCAGTACAAAACATTGACCACCACAGTCAAAGTTGTTGTTGTTGTTGTTGTTGGAAAAGCGCTTCAGCCGAGATCGACCATTTCGCGCCAGAAACGTTATCACGGAAACGTTGTCATACGTCAAGTCAAAAACGTCAGGAATTGGGCAAGGAGTTGTCTATATAATAAAACGATGCTATAAAAATTATTAAAAGGATGACGATATGTGTGACCGATGAAATTTTTTTATATAACTGAACTGAAATCACCGTCAGTCCACGTCATACTGCACTGTCGAGACCAGTTTCACGAAGAAAATCTAAAACCAATCTATACGTCTCTGAATTTCCTGAACCCAAAACTGTTTTGACGCTCGGCTCCTGTCGTTGACGAGCGCAGTGAGATATGAGATGCTGGCGCTGGGAGCTATAGAGCACGCAGTCTATGAGAAAATGTTGTACAGTGAGTGGGCAGTTACATCGAGCACAGACTGGAGGCGGCTGATTATCTATCAGGTAACCGTGCGTTAATCTCGTGTGGCCAATTCGCAGTCTGGTCATCAGCCTCTCTTGTCGCGGAGAGACGGCCATTGATATGGGCTGAGGGCCTACCTGATCGGTAATTCGACCAAGAGCATATTGGTTTCGCATCTGTTGCCAACGTTGCTGCCAAAACCTGGACACGTGCTGGTCTACGAGGGAGTACACAAGACTCTTGTTGAAGGGATAATCTTCCACCTCCACCTCGTTTAGGGCTAATTTGGCTTCGCGATCCGCGCATTCGTTACCAGGAATGCCCTTGTGGCCCGGGATCCAGACGAATTCACATGTCCCGCCTGCATGTGTCAATTTATGATACAAGGTTAAAATACGATAATGAATAAAATCATGCGATGACGTTTGTGAAATGTGCTGGAGTGATGATTTGGAGTCTGTGAAAATGACTGTGGTATTTAAGTTCAAAGTGTCTACTAGCATCAGGGCACGATAGAGGGCATATAACTCCGCATGGAAAGAAGAAACGTATGCCGGTAGGCGGTATCGAAACACCTGCTGCTGGGGCACATTTGACACGACAACAGCACAGCCCACTTTGTCGCCCACTTTCGACCCATCGGTATATAAATGCACACAGTGACTCTTATTGGCGATCAACTCCGTACACAAAGACCTCACCTCCGCGTCAGTGATGGATGATACGCCCGTCGACGATATATACGTGACGTCTGGGAGAAGTGTGGCCCAGGGCGGCATCGGAGTATATGTGCAGATTGACGAGGGAATAGGGATGTCCAGATCCCTTCAATTCACAAATGTCTAGAGACACCACTTATGAAACATCAAGAACTCTTTTAAAGATTAGAGAAAAAATATTCAACATACAAATTTATATCACACCGAAATCATTGATAAATAACTATAAAAAACGTAATTATAATCCATTTTGAAGCTATATGACACCAATATATATAATTAAAGAGCCACTACAGGTACACAGGTGAATGTGGTGTTATACACAGGTGTTTATGGAATATGATTCAGTTCAGTTTGCTGCTATAGTGAATGCTGTTTGCGGTTGTGCTACGCTCCTGAGCAAGAAAGTCACTCAAGATGATATTGTGCGCTGAGAGGATATTTATTTGATGTTCTCAATTCAGGTGGGTTAATTGTTTTTACCTTCAAAGTTCCACACACAATGAAAATCGCAAACGAATTGTTTGTCTAGACTGTGCCATTTTTCGCGTGCTTTCTAACTTGTTATTGCGTGAATGCCTTTCATGTTTACTATCCGCGTTTAATTTTATTGCACTCATAAAATGCACTAGACTATATTCTGCAAAAAAATAAAATATAAAAGCACAATTATATACTATGCAGCATTCATAAGAAAAATATATTGATGTATGTGTATGCACGTGATATTTAATAGCTAGATTGTGTTAATTTGTGTGTTTAATTATCAATATATTTAGTTAACAAGTTCTTTTGTCACTTTTGTGATATTAATTTTAAATCTTTCTCAATTTTTCACAATTTCCTCACTTTTTTTAAACAATTATTTATCGGTTTTTTATTTTCTGCTAATCCATTGATGCCTGCTTCTGTATAAATGCAATGAGTTTATTATGTATGTGTTTGTGTGCGTATGTGTGTGTTTTCATTCTATTTTTGTCACTGTTTCAATTTTGACCGCATATTATCGTCAATTTGCGTATTGATTATTATATCACAATGGAGTGAGAATGTTTGATTTTCGTTGCTCTTTCTTGTTGGAATTTCGCGGTGGTTTGGTTCGTCTGTGTTTACTGCTCAATTGCGCGCCTTTTTTGCACGTGCGCACGTGCGCGTTTTTATCTGGATCCTGTCACACACACACACCTGCCAGCAACACAACACACTTTTTAATAGCACACTGCCCGTCTCGTGAACTCATACAAGCGCGTGCAGTACAAATGATATTCATCAGTGGTGATGCTAGGGGGATTTGGAAGGGTTAAAAAACCCAAAAATATGCCAAGTCTACCTTTAGGTTCCATAACCCTCAAAATAATATTATTGACCAAGAATATTTCGAGTGTAGTTCGTGATGTTTCCGCCAAGCCCTCGTATATATTTTCCTTAACTCCCCCCGGGAAATGTTCTGGCGACGCCACTGATGCAATACAGATGATATTACTATATTAAGCTCGTTCTGTTTGTACGCAATAGAAGCCAGCTTTTTGTATGACTGGAGAAAATAGTAGTGAAATAATAGTGGAAAACACGAGCTGTTTCAGCTAGCGCACCTCCATCATTATCGTCTGTGGTGTGTGAATTTGTGTATCTACATGAATTTATAACGTGCAAACTGCAGGATTGCTAGTGCTATATGCACGTGTTGAATTCAACAAATATCTCGCCTTTTTTTACCTCCGTTTCTTGGTCGTCATTGCTGAAACAGCGTTGCTATTTTGTACCCACATCACCCATACTTGCACAAGCAACATATATAAACACACACACACAAGCATTTCCCGATGACCTCCAAAAATAGTGGTGCTTACATTCAGTAGTGTATGGATATTTTCAACGTTTTTCAACGATGCAAGTGTAAGTGTTGTATCAACGTGTGTATGTGTGTGTGTGTGTGTGTGTGTGTGTGTGTGTGTGTGTGTATGTTGGTGTTGAGGCAGTGGGTCAGTGGTGCACGTGCAGTCGTGTTGTGTGTCTGAGATGAGGGCTGCTCGTCAGCGTATGTGGGCCTGTTTGACTCGGCGCAAGCAGCTATGCAATGGTGGAGATAGTACAGCAGCAGTAGGGGACATAAAGGGCCCTCTGGCGCGCGTGCTGAGTCTGGGGGACCTTGTGGGCCTGGCAGTCGGCTCGACATTGGGACTGGGTATCTACGTGTTGGCCGGGGACGTGGCGAGGAACACAGCAGGTCCTGCCGTCGTTCTGTCGTTCATGGTAGCTGCTGCAGCCTCTCTACTGGCTGGTCAGGGATGACTCTTATTCTCTCTCTCTCTCTCTCACTCTCTCACTCTCTCACTCTCTCTCTCGTTCATTCATCAATCTTTTTTTAATTTTCCATCCGATTACTCATCTACTCATAGGAAGACAGATAGATAGATAGATAGATAGATAGATAGACGGACAGATACATAGATAGATAGATAGATAGGTAGATAGATAGATAGATAGATAGATAGATAGATAGATAGATAGATAGATAGATAGACAGATAGATAGATAGATAGATAGATAGATAGATAGATAGATAGATAGATAGATAGATAGAGATATAGATAGATAGATAGATAGATAGATAGATATATAGATAGATAGATAGAAAGACAGATAGATAGATAGATAGATAGATAGACAGATACATATATAGATAGATAGACAGATAGATAGACATATAGATAGTTAGATAGATAGATAGATAGATAGATATATAGAGATTGAGATAGACATGGCAAGAACACAAACGTGTCTGTGTGTATGTATATGTGTGTGTGTGTGTGTGCAGGTTTATGTTATGCTGAGTTTGCAGCTCGGGTACCCCGGGCTGGTTCCGCCTATGTCTACAGTTACGTGTGTATTGGTGAATTCGTTGCCTTCGTTATTGGCTGGAATTTGATTCTCGAGTATCTTATTGGTGAATACCTACACACACACACACACACACACACACACACACACACACATCGCTAGGCTAGAGAAAGTCCAAAAAGTAGCGACTAAGCTGTTAACATCGTTGAGTTCGTTAAATTATGAAAAAGGGTTAGAGAAAATTGGGTTATCATCACTGGAAAAGAGAAGGTTAAGGAGGGATTTAATAGACGTTTTCAAGCACAGCATTGGTATGGAACGATTGGATAGGAAAGATTGGGTGGTTTGGAGTACGAGGGACCATAGGCGACACAATAAATGTCTACAGCAAACCCGGGTATTAAGGGATATAAAGAAGTACAGTTTCCCAAGTAGGTGTATAGATATATGGAACCGTCTGGGTAAAGAAATAGTTCAATCAAACAGTATAGCACAGTTCAAGCATAGGTTAGATAAATATGGGTATGGAGACAGGACAGCCTGAGCCCTGCTCATTTCCTGTAAACTACAACTGTGAGTACAACTGTGAGTACAACTGTGAGTACAACTGTGAGTACAACTGTGAGTACAACTGTGAGTACACACACACACAGAGCCGTTGCGAGGACTCATGAGCCCCCCCCCCCCCCCCCCGAAGGCAACACTTGTGGTCCCCCCGAAGGCAGCACCTGGGCCCCCATTATAAATAAGCCATCAAATAATGAATATATTTATTATACATAATCACATAATACAAGCTCAGGTGAAAACATCTGAGCAAAAAGGTAAAGGCTATACATAATATGATAAATTTTAATGTCATACGTGAAGCAACGGGGCTCCTCAACACTCGGGGGCTCCCCCCGGCCGGGGGGTACAGGGGGTGGTTGCTACGGCTCTGTACACACACACACACAGTTGAAGCATATTTCGTTTTTAGTTGAATTATTTCTAACGTTGTCAGTTTTCACAGCCAAATGTTGTGTCTGTCTATGTTTTATGTGTGTTTTCACCGAGTTGTTCTTGCGCAGTTTAATGAGTTAAACACTTGTGTGTCCTGCCTTCCATTATTCGTCGTAATGTCATTCTTGAATAAATGTATTCTTTTCTGGTTGATAAATTTGTCTGTTGGTCTAATCCATCTTTTTTTAGCTCTTCTTCTTCTCAAAAAGCGTTATCTTGTTATTCAACCTTTTGGACATTGCGAAATTGTGTGTGTGTGTGTTTGTGTTTGTGTGTGACTTGTACACCAGGCACAGCTAGCGTAGCCCGAGGCTACAGCGTATATACTGACTCAGTGCTCGGTGGCTCAATGACTCGAGCTTTTCACCAATGTTGTCCAATTCACGTGCCTTCTCTGTCATCGTACCCCGACTTCTTCGCATTTTTTCTGGTTATGACGCTATCCAGTGAGTTCAGGACTGTTAATTCATGTTAATATTTTGTTTTTAACTATTAGTAATACTATTCATTATTTTAGGCTAATCCTATTAATTATGTGTTTGTGTGTGTGTGTATGTGTGTGATTTAATTATGTCATTGAAGTAATTTTGTAACCATCTCAGAAAAAATATCGTATTTTGCCTTATTGTTTTTGCTCTTTAACGTCTTTCCCGTTCTTGGTTTTAGAGTATCTATACGTATGTGGGTGTCTATGCTTATGTAAGTCTACGTGTCTATGTGTGTGTATATGTGTATGTTGCCTTGTGATGCTTTAATGTCCACGTGTCTATATGTGTGTGTATGTGTGTGTCTTTGTTTGTCTGTGTGTGTGTGTCTTTGTTTGTCTGTTTGTGTGTGTGTGTGTGTATGTCTGTGTGTGTGTGTGTGTTTGTCTCTGTGTATGTGTGTGCGTGCGCTTTAGAGACCTTTGGTGTAAAGCGCCATATAAATGTAATACTGTACTGTGCTGTGTGTGTGTGTGTGTGTGTGTGTGTGTGTGTGTGTGTGTGTGTGTAGGTTTGTTGGCGATCGGTGTGAAGGAGTCGATCAGATTCAACAATGCATTCACCGCTTGCAACCTGGTGGTGGTTGTGTTTGTTGTTGTGTGCGGCTCTTTCAAAGGTGCCATCCTTCCCCCCACAAACATACACCTACACACACAAACACACACACACACATATATTGCTACATGGCTAAGAACTCCTCATTTTGTGTATATGTTTCAATTGAATATCAGTGATATGTTTCAATGAAATGTCACGAGATTTTCGTATTGTTTTATTTGAAAATCACGAGTGATGTTTGGTGGAGAACCTCTGTTTTAAATTCAGCAATTTTATAAGGCCAAATGTGTGTGTGTGTGTGTGTGTGTATGTATGTGTGTATGTGTGTGTGTGTGTGTAGCTGACCTGAATAACTGGCGTGTTGACCCGGGTCAGGTCACAGTGGGTCAGCTGAACAGCACGACGGCCGCAGAGGTCAATTTGGGCGACGGCGGGTTTTTCCCGTTCGGTGTTGGCGGAATGCTGGCGGGAGCTGCACGATGTTTTTTCGGCTTTGTTGGCTTTGATGCGGTCGCTACCACAGGTACCACTTTGATTACCATCAATTACCACCTGATTACCATCAATTACCACAAATTACCATTTGATTACCACCAATTATCACTTAATTACCACCAATTATCACTTAATTACCACCAATTACCATCAATTATCACTTGATTACCACCAATTACCACTTGTTTACCACGGATTACCACCAATTATCACTTGATTACCATTTACCACTTGCCATTTACCATTTACCACCTGATTACCACAAATTACCACTTGATTACAACCATTTACCACCAATTACCATCAATTACCACTTGATTACCACCAATTACCACTTGATTACCACGGATTACCACCAATTATCACTTGATTACCACCATTTACCACCTGATTACCACAAATTACCACTTGATTACCACCAATTACCACTAATTACCACTTGATTACCACTTGATTACCACCAATTACTATGGATTTACACGAGTTACCACCTCTGATCCCACTAATTAATGTTAGTTGTCATGAATTACCACCCGGGATACCACTTATTACCAT
>OU696592.1:6490426-6535426 GCA_916048095.2 Sacculina carcini | reverse complement strand
CAAACACATTGTAACACATTCATACATGTGTGTGTGTGTATGTATGTGTGTGTGTGTGTTTGTTCAGCGTGTATTGTCTGATACAATGACACACGTACACGAACATAAATATCTACATACAAAATATAAACACACACACATAAATTTACAATTTATCCAATGGCTTGATATATATGATAATATATACTTAGTGATGACATTAAGGCTTTCAAAATACAACGATAATGTATATACACGTGTGTGTGTAAGTAAAGTAAAGTAAATTGCTTTATTACACTCCAATAAGTTGGCTTTTCAGTACAATTTCAATCAATCAATGCATATATATACACTCGCACTCTCACTGACAAATATTTACCATATATGCATACTTACACGGTATGTATATACGACATCAAAAGACACTTGTACACAAACATATACACACACACACACACTAGTATAAGCACATACTAGGATGAAAATACACCATGCATGAATCTAGCAGCATCATAATTTAGCCGCTTTCTTCCAGCCTCAGTTCTGATTGAAGGATAAATTATATCTCCTTTGCGTGTGTTGATTGCTTTTTCACTTCGTTGAACAGTTTCAAATATTATGGATGGCTCTTGTGTAAGTAATATGGAGTTCACAAGTAGTCTTCGATTATTGGTGACAAGAAGGAAGGAAGGATAAATTATATCTTCTTTATTTGTGTGTGTGTGTGTTCTCACCGAGTTGTTCTCACCGAGTTGAATTTACGGGAGATGAGCATGGCTCGAGCTGTCCCGTCTCAATTGCCACATTTGTCCAACAACGACTTAAAGGAACTAATGGTTGAGGCCGCCACAACATCATTGCTCAAAGAATTCCATTTGGTAATGCACCTAAACGGGAAGCCATATTTCCTCAAGTCGCTGCGGCATCTGGTTTTCTTTAGTTTCCTGTTGTGTCCTCGTCTTCCTTCTTTTTGTTTGTATTCCGAAATGTCAAATCCTGTGTCATACTCATTTAAATACTTGAAAACGGCAATTAAATCTCCTCTCTCCCTCCGTTCCTGCAGTGTCTTCAAGCCAAGTCTTTTTAATCTATCTTCATATGGTAATTTCTCTAGTTCCGGAATCATTTTCGAAAATATTTTTTGAACCTTCTCTAATTTTGCTATATCTTTCTTTTTGTATGGCGTCCACACAGGTTCAGCATACTCCAACTTGGGTCTTATTATAGCAACCATAACTTTTTGTAGTGTTTCGCAGTCTAAATAATTAAATACTGTTCTAATTTGCGCTATTGTTTGATACGCCATACTTACTACTTTGCCTATATGTCGTCCACATGATAAATTATTCTGAAAAATTATACCCAGGTCCTTTTCTTCATCCACCTCTTCTATTAAATGTCCTCCTATGTTATACTCGTAGCTCGGGCGATATTTACTCTTTCCGAGTTTCATGTGATGGCATTTCATATGATTGAATTCCATGTTCCAGTCTATACTCCATTGATGAATTTGGTCTAGGTCCTTTTGCAGCAGTTTGCAGTCTTCCTTGGATCTCACGTTCTTCATCAATTTTGCATCGTCAGCGAATAGACTCATATAATTCTCTACACCTTCAAATATATCATTTATATAAATCAAAAACATAGTTGGGCCCAATACCGACCCCTGTGGCACACCGCTACTAACTTTTCCCCATGCTGATCTTACGCCTCTCACACTCGTGCACATCGTCCTGTCAGTCAGATAGTCCTCCATCCACTCGTGCAACCTTCCCTCAATACCTCCAACATACTTCAGTTTCCATAGCAACCTAGTTCTTGGTACCTTGTCGAAGGCCTTTTTCATGTCTAGGTAGATACAATCCACCCATCCATCCCTTTCTTGCAGGTTGTCAGTGACTTTTGAGTAAAAGTCCAACAAGTTCGTTTGACACGACAGTTTTCTTCTGAAGCCATACTGTTTTTCAGACACAATTTTGTGTTTTTCCAGATAGTCCACCCATTCCTTACTTATAATGCCCTCACATATCTTGCAGAGTACACATGTCAATGATATGGGTCTATAGTTCCTTGGATCATTCTTTGCACCACTTTTGAATATTGGTGCAATCCATGCTTGCTTCCAATCGTTGGGAACTTTGCCTGTATTTAAACTACTTTCAAATATGTTGTAAATAGGCTCGATTAATTGCTCTCTGCACACTTTCAATATCATTCCTGATATTCCATCTGGCCCAGCTGATTTCCTGCCATCCAATTCACTTAGCCTTCGCAGTATATCACTCTTGACCAATCGTACTCTTTTCAATGGTGGTGTCTTGGATGGTACATTTTTCCATGTGAACTCAGATTCGTTGGTGAAAACATCTTGGAACTGTTTGTTCAATATTTCGCTCATTTTCTTGGCATCGTCACATAATCCATCTTCTGTGAGGAATTCATCAATTCCGACTTTCCGCTTGAGCTTGCTGTTTATATACTTGTAGAACAATTTCGGTTCTTTGTGACACTTGTTCAGGATATCTTTCTCATACTTCATTTGTTCTTGCCGTCGTAAATATACATACTCATTCCTCGCGATTCTGTACTTCTTACGGGTTTCTTCCGTATTTCTCTTTCTCATTTTGTTCCAGGCTTTTTCTTTTATATTCCTAGCATTATTGCATGCCTTGTTGAACCAGGATTTTTTGTATTCCAGTCTCTGCTTAATGACAGGCACGAATTGCTCAACTCCAGTGGTATATACATGCTTGAAAATAGTGTACTTCTCTTGTATGTTTTCGGCTTCCAATAGCTCACTCCAATCAATGCCCGCGAAGTATCTTTTAAGACCATCTATATTTGATCTGGCATAATTGTACTTTATCCCTGTATACGTCGTTTGCTCTTTAGCGATCGTTTCTTCCAGTGTTTTTATAACTAGCACCATGTGATCACTTTTACCCATTGGGCTCCTGTGTTCAATGCTCTTAATCAAATCTGTGTCCTTTGTAAAAACCAAGTCCAGCATAGATGGCCGATCGTCTCCTCTTATTCTGGTGACTCGTTCTACGCATTGTGTCATCAAATTATCCATAACTAGTTGCATCAACATGCTTCCCCAAGATTCAGGTGCACCGTTTGATTCCCAGTTTTGCCAGTCGACCTCTCTACAATTAAAGTCCCCCATTATTATTACATCTTTGTTTTCTTTTGATATTTTTTGTATCCCTATAAGTGTTTCATCCAAAAGTTCTTTATATTCATTATAATCCCACGCACTGGTTTTGGGTGGTACATACACTACAGCCATGTATATGCGGTGCCTATTCCTCAACACTTGGACCCCAAGAAAGTCCACATTTCCCTTTCCTGCATCACATTTGACAACCGTTATACCTCTCTTGACCAGTAGTATAACTCCACCTCCTGCTTTACTTTCTCTATCTTTCCTAAATATTATATATTTACTGCTAACGACTCCTTCTATGTTCATATGTTTTCTGAGCTTGGTTTCGGATATTGCCACAATGTCAGGTTCGTTCTTATTTAGGTAATCTATGAGTTCCAATCTTCCTGATAAGAAACCATCCATATTTGTGTACATTATTTTGTAACCTTCTCTTACGTATTCTTTCTTGATAATTCCAGTGCTATCATCTATTCCTGTTTGAAGTACCACTTTCTTATCCTTCCCTCTATGTATCTCCATGCAAATTTGTTTCTTTCGTCCTCCGTTCTCGTCTCGTTTTTTGTTTTTGCTTCGCGAATTCCTTCAGTAAGCTCCTGTCTCTCTTCCCAGTTCAAGTTCTTGCGTATCCACACTTTTTCGTATTTGGCATCCTTTGCCAGCTTCCACGAATTTTCAAGCGTTTTGGTTGCAGCGTTTCGTGTAGCCATTTTTATAATCATGGGTCTGGATATGCCATTCTGGTACTGCCCCAATCTATGTACCACATCAATTTCGCCTGTGATCTCATTGGGTTCCTCCTCTACTTTTGCTATCACCTCTTTCGCTTTTTTCATCTCTTGGCTCATTCTTTCTTTTTTGTACTGCGCCTTTTCTTCCTCTAGTCCATACACCACTACACTCTTGTTTCTTTCAATGATATCTCTGACCAGACTCTCCTTTTTTCTGACAACCTCAATCAGCTCTTTTTGCATTCGCTCCTTGCTCTCCTCTTTTTGTTTTTGCATGATTTCTCTGAAGCTTTCGTCTCTGGCTTCCTGAATCTTCCCCCATCCCACCTGTTTCTCTTTCATTTCTACAATGTCCTCTCTTTGCTGTTTGCCCATTTTTTCAGTCTCCTTGAGTCTGTCTTTGAGCTTCCTGTGTGTGTGTGTATGTGTGTGTGTGTGTGTGTGTGTGTGTGTGTGCAGGTTTGTTGACGCTATTGTTGTGTGTGCTGGTGAATTGTGTGGGGTTGGAGCACGTGGTCACACTGTCTGTTTCCCCAGTGCCGCTGATGTTACTGTTACTGCTAGTGTTAGCTACGTGTTGTTGTGTTGTGGTGGTGTGGTGTCAACCTGAATCTCAGGTGCAACTCTACTTCAAGGTACTGCACTCACACTGACACTGACATATACTGACACACACTCTGACATACTGACACACACTGATATACTGACATACTGACTTATTGACATACTTACACACTGATATACTGACCCACTGACATAATGACACACACTGATATACTGACACACACACTGACTTCTTGACATACTGACATACACTAATATACTGACACATACTGACACATACTGACATACTAACTTATTGACACACTGACATACACTAATATACTGACACATACTGACATACTAACTTATTGACACACTGACATACACTAATATACTGACACATACTGACATACTAACTTATTGACACACTGACATACACTAATATACTGACACATACTGACATACTAACTTATTGACACACTGACATACACTAATATACTGACACATACTGACATACTAACTTATTGACACACTGACATACACTAATATACTGACACATACTGACATACTAACTTATTGACACACTGACATACACTAATATACTGACACATACTGACATACTAACTTATTGACACACTGACATACACTAATATACTGACACATACTGACATACTAACTTATTGCCTCACATTGACATACTGACACACAACAGTGGTTATCAAACTGTTCATAATTCTAGTGGAATTATTCAAGAGGAATAGACACCATGGCTGTAGATCCTAGGGGTATAAGGGGGGTATATATACACCCCGACAAATTGACTGGGGGTTTGAATATGCAATTATACCCGTCGATAATTCTGCTGAGCTCATTGTCATCAAAATCAGCATAGCAAAAGTTGAAAGAAGAAGAGTTGTCAAGTGGGAAGCTAAAGGTCGGACAGAACAGGACAACTATGTGTGTGTTTTTATCAATTCAAATTAGTTTATTTTTGTTTCTAATGACCTCTAATGACATTTACTTTGATGTAACAAGTGAATTTATTGAATTTATCAGCGCTGTGTTGTGTGTGGAAAATGAAGATGAGATGGCTCGTATTAAGAAGTGGAGAATCAGTGAGAGAGAAAAAAGGTTAAGAACCACTGAAGCAGACATATAATCTGCTTGTAATGATGTATTCTATTAAGTCTGTCATGTGTGTGTGTGTGTGTGTGTTTATGTGTATGTGTTTGTGTGTATATGTATATATGTGTGTATGTATATGTGTGTGTATGTATGTGTGTGTTGTATGTGTGTGTGTGTGTTTGTATATATATGTATGTGTGTTTGTGTATATATATGTGTGCATGTGTGTGTGTTTGTATATATATATATATATATATATATGTGTGTGTGTGTGTGTGTGTGTGTGTGTGTGTTTGTATATATATGTGTGTGTGTTTGTATATATATGTGTGTGTGTTTTATTTTTGTTTTTTTTGGGTTTTTTTCCACAAACGAATATATATATATATATATGTATGTGTGTGTGTGTCAGGTACCTTGTGTTCCCTTATTGCCCATGTTGAGTATATTAGTCAATGTGTTCCTGATGTTGCGACTCAGCGTGGCCACCTGGATACGTTTCTCCATCTGGATGACGCTAGGTATGTCATCATTCATACACTCACTCATACCAGCACACACATACACATATACATTCTACACACATACACATACAATCAATACAAGGAGTATAGACAATATATGTGTTTGTGTATGTGTATTTATTTATGCGTGTGTGTGTGTGTATTTATGTGTATATGTGTTTGTGTATTTGTGTGTTTTATGCGTGGATGCGTGTGTATGTGTGTGTATTTATGTGTATGTGTATTTGTGTGTGTGTGCGTGCGTTTATGTGTGTATGCGTATTTATGTGTATTTGTGTGTGTTTGTATGTGTAATTATGCGTGTGTGTGTGTGTGTGTGTATTTGTGTGTGTGTGTGTGTATATGGTGTTACAGGATTTATCATGTATTTCGGTTATGGCGTGCACAATTCGAGCGGTGGATGCCACGAATTTGAGCGCGAGCAGTTGACTAGCTCATCACCTGGTGACTCATCACCTATACTATCATCACGTGACACTGTACATTGGCACGTGCAATCAGAACACACCGCTCTGATTGGCAACAGTGACACGTCGGTCACCTCCCTCAACTAACTGAGTCACAGACAAACAGACAAATATGCTAGAACACACACACACACACACAAGTATGGTGTGTATAAACGTGATGTTATTTGTCTATGAAAAGACAGTTTGTATTTTGGTTGGGATTTTCCTGGTTTCAATTGGTTTTTCGATTTTCGGTAAATTTAGTCAACTTCGTCACTATGATTTATATAACATCTCTTGAATTTTTATTCTATGTATTTTTATACATCCAACTGTTCATTCCATACTTTACAATTGTCTATTATTATTTTCGCATTTGTTGTTGTACTGTTCGTGGTTATTTTATTATCTACTGTTCACACATTCATATGTCTCTCCCTGTTTCTTAATCATTCTCACATGCATTCACTTTGACGCCTGCTTTTAACTTCACTTGCTTTTCTCAATTGGCCCGTGAAAGTTGCCGAACAGCACGCCGCAAGTTGTATACGGCATAAAAACATTGACACAAAGGCTTCTGATCTCCATCACACACAATACTTGAGTGCCCGAGATATATTCCGTGCATCACAGTGTGTTTGTTTGTGTAACTGTGTTGTCATGACAACGTAACACGACATTGCATCGTACAGTCTGACTGAATTATCTTGCCATTCTCGTGAGTTTATCACGAAGGCTCCTCTGTTTCACTATCAGGTAGGCAGCTGGTATTTATTGCACGCACATATTGTTTGAAATGTGTAGAATACAGAGACGCAATTATTCAAATCATAATATGCCCGTACACATTATGAGCAGAAAATGATTGTAGATTAGATGTTTTGATTGTTTGACAATCAAAAATGTACTGATCATGATACTATCATACAAGTTATTTTACAATCGTTATAACTGGAATAGTAGAATATTATAACCATATCAGATATGGTGTGGACAAATTAGGTTTTGCTGGAAAAGTGTGGCAAATCACGTGCGATTTGTTTAATCTGAACCTCCGTGTTCCTGTCTATTGTATATCACGCACACATCTATGACGGAACTATGATGTGTTCATTTCGTCGAATTTTATTTTTATATTTGTGGTTTTTATTTACTGTAATGCAGTATGTTAATGATTGAATCGCTGTTAATTATATGAGCGAATAATATATTATTGGTGTTGACTTTTTTGTCTAATAAATTTATACATTCTTATGAACAAGAGGCGCAATGAAACAACTTCACGTGAAAATGACACAAAACCCAATGTATATCAATACAAAAACACTAAAAACACGCGCCATATTGTGATGTAAGACAGCTGAAAAGATGCAAATAATTGGGGCAGAACGTGTGTCACATGCTTGTGGCTCGCTTGTTCCTCGACTTCTTCACTTTGGCCGGCTTGAGCAGCACCTGCGACTGGTCACGCACCCTTTTACCCGCCACTGTGATGTTAGTTGGCAAGTTGTCAAACATTGCCGTGGCTGAAGAAGCGTTACGACACTTCGGTACGACTGGGGAGGACGTTGAGGAGGTGTTGTTGTTGTTGGAAGTGCAGCGGAACGGGTTGCGAGAGGTGGGTGTGTCTCGGGGCCTCACACTGCACGTGACACTGCCTGACTGAGTCGCCAACGAATCAGGCAGGCAGAGAAGACGAGAAGAAGGTCTGTCAGTCTTGTTATCCTCCCCGGTGTTCTCAACCACACTCTCATCATCACCATAATCATCGATCCCTGCAGCATCACCACGGGCGCTTGGCTGGAACAAGTCCTGACTGTACTGAGGCGACGACATCCTGTCCTGTCCTCGATCAAGATTGTGATCCTGATGAAGACCATTGATGGCAGGAACCTCGTGTGAGGCGTTCTCAATAAGCACCGCTAGGCGCTCCACTAACTGCTGTTGTCTTTGACGATTTGCGTAGCCAGCCAGTGCGTGCAATGTGTCCGTATCTCCTGCTAACTGGCGGGCTACATCCAGGGCCCGTTGTTGCTGCTCTGACTTGCACGCCAGAGCGAAGAGTTTGGTGAGCAGTACGGCGAGAGATCGTCGCCTCTCTTCGTGTTCCTGCTGTTCCTCTTCTTCTTGCTCGTCCACTCTCATTCTGTCCGTGTCGGATGTTCGGTTCACAGCCAACTGATGATGCAACAAGGCAGCCTCGGCCTCCCAGCGCGCGCGCTCCGTGTTCGTCTCACAGAAGGGCAGGCGCGCAGTCAGTCTGGTGAGAACGGGGCGAGGCAGAACGGCAGGATAGCGCGCGCCACGACACAACACCCCTGTCACTAGACCACGTCGCTCGTGCACGCTCACCACAAACAGGTGGGCAGCATCACCCGTGCCAACACTGACAGGGGTCCACAATGCACCATGTCGTCCACTCAACACAAACATCTCGCCATCACTGCGTTGTACACAGGGAGCGCCTGTATCCACACACACTCCTGCCCAACTAATAGACACAGAGTCTTGATCACATGCAGGTACTCGAACAGGCCCTGTCTTGGTGGGCCACGCTGGTTGCAGGGAGCACGAGCCGCTCACATGCACCGAGAACACCTGCACCTCCACACCACCCACGGCCGCGTGCCACATCAACAACAGACGACTGCCCTGCGCGGCGGCACACAGAGGACGACCTCCCATCACTGTCACCAGCAACTGCACCCCACTAACACTGAACACGCGCACCATGCCACCGCTGGAGACCACGGCGAGCCACTCGTCGGCCACACAAACACACACAGGATGCTCGGCGGGCGGTAGTTGCTGATGCCATTCACGAGCGTCGTCCCACGCTGCCAGCCTGATACACTGCAGTCTGGCTCTGTTACCCCCCTCCTGGTCATCATCCTGCTCCCCTCCACCCCCCTCCTCCCCGTCATGGGGGGCGACCAGCACAAGCGCCGAGCTACTGAGATCCGCCAGCCTGTGCGAGTGAACGTTGTGAATATGCAGCGGGTGATGTGTGCTGACGTCGTGAAATTCCACGTCGATGCTGGACTCGTCATCATGAGCGAGAACGGCTCCCACCTGGTTCCACACCATGAACCTGCGCTGCAGATGCTGTGGAGTCGACGAGGGCTGGAAGGCCGCTTGCATTACAGGCACGCGAGGCATGCGACGAACAGCGGCGGCGGCAGTTTCGGCCACCAAGGAGGCGTGATCGTGATGCCGCGGGACTCGAGCGTCAGGGGCCCCAGAATCCCCCCTCGAAGCAGCACCAGCCGACTGCCCCACACCCAACTCAGCAAAACCCGCCTCTGCTTTGAGTTTATGCAGTGATATCGTGTTGTCATCATCATCGTCATCATCTGCTAGATCTGACGTCGGAGGAACGGCACTCTCAAAATCCTTATCCTGCTTCATCACCGCCTCGAGAATATCATCGTCATCTTCTTCTAAACCATCATCATTTTCATCAATGGCTCGCTCCAGTTCATCTAGATTCATCAGTCTGTCGTTGCTCACTGTGGTCTCGCGCTTGTCTGTCGGAATTCTGTCTGAGTCGCGCTTCTCACGCGCCAGCAGTTTATCCACCCCGCTACTGACGCCCAGCTGTCCCAAGAAGTCGGTGAAAGCGAGCCGCGTGCCGTCCGGGTGCCAGGACAGTGTGATAATAACGGCACTCGTCTCGTGCTCGTATATCTTCACCGCCTGATCACTAGCACCTCTACTAAGAGACCCCTCGTCCGCCATCCTCCACAACAACACCAAACCTCTCACTGTGCTAGCGGCCAACAGACGACCACACGGTGAAAACTGACACGCAGACAGCTCGTCCTTGATCAGCTCGCTTGTGAGACGACGTCCAGGCTGCCATTCGCTGGCCGCGCTGTACAACTGCACGTGAGAGGAGAGAGGAACGGCGGCGCAACTCCCGTCCTCGCGCCAGTCACACCGCACGCGCGACTTGCTCGTGCTAATGTCGTTGCAGCGTGGCAGAACGGCAGAGTGTTGCACGATGCGCGTGCAGGAGGGTGCCGTTGCACGTGCTGTGTCCAGGCGCCAGAAGGTCACGCTGCCATCACAGCAGACGGTGAGAAGATGAGAGGCGCGTGGTGGAGCTAGCAGCACGCACAGCACGGTGGCCGGGAACACGGGCAGACAACACTGACTGCTACCATCAGCTGCCGTTACTCGCACGTGCATATCGCACGAGGCGGCCGCCACCCAGCCAGCCTGCGCGTGCAAATCGGTGATTTCGGCGGTGAAGCGCGTCACGACCCCATCAGGTGTCATATCGGGCAGGGTGAAGGCGGCAGCAGCGTTGTAATCCGTGCCGACTATCAATCTACATGGCTTGCCCCGTTGGCTATCAACACACAGCGCCGTCAAGCTCTCTGCCACGTGGTGAGAGCGTGGATCGTCATCGTCTATGTTGCGCCACAGTCTCACATCGCCGTCCACGCCTACCGTCGCTAGATGCACCTGCTCCTCGGCCTGCTGTTCCGCAATCGGCACGTGACACACCACCGCATGCCCGTCGCTGTGAGCGTATCGGATGTAGGTGGAAACTGGAGAATCACCGTCCATAACTCACAAGCGCTTCACGTGCGTTTAATAAGCAACAGCCGCTGGTGGCAACTGGTACCGCTCACCAAGACGTCACAACGCCGCTCCAAGCTGCAATACACTGAACACGATCATACAAGCACCCCGTATTATATAGGCATTGTAATTTATTACTTCACGTTATTAACATACAGGTTTGATTGAATCGTTTAAGCAAATACGAATCGAAAACACACCAATATGTTATTTACACGTACATCGAGCGATTTTGTCAAAAATATATACTTAAAAACAAAAACAGATTGCAAAGGAGGACCAAAAGAAAATTTGCACTCATTCATCTAACCATATCCAACGCATTAATTCCTCCATAAAGCATATATCAAATCAAGTCAATATACTTACCAGAAAGCTAAAATCAACCACAAAACGCAAAAAACAGCACAATACAATCTATAAACAACACAAAACAACAATCAATAAACAACACAAAACGCGATAAGCAAACAACACAAATGTTGAATTCGGCGCCATCTGGATAGTATCTGCGTCAAATATGAAGCCATTTTATATTATTTATGCGATGAGTATTTCTGTCTTGTTTAATACAAAATACGCTTTGCTACCTTACTTAATTAACTATAAACACATTAAATATTTCCACTTTGTAGAAAAAATAATGCACGAATTTAGAAATATTAAGAGATCTGCTCTGAAATTGTACGAATCACAATAAAATGATATGTCCATTTAACTACAATTTTTCCTTTTACATCAGGTCTTTCAACAGAACCTCAAACAATTTGTATGCATGTGTGCTCTGTATATTCTGACAAAATTGGACATAACACAGATACCAGAGGTTACGAAATCATCTTCGAAAAGGGCGACTCCAGATTTCGTATTTAAGCGTACTCATCCACTCAAAAGCTTTACTTTTCATGGTTATAAAATTAGTGAGATGTGCTTTAATTTCACTGATGAAATTATGCATATTCAGTGCAAACTTTGAAGATCAAGACACCACGTGACATATATTGTACAGTAACTCCGTCTTTACGCCCAAATATTTACGCTGAATTCTTTAATCTCTACGTTTCCGTTTGGTTAACTCTGAGCGCCCACAAATGAAGATGAATTGGCTAGTTTGTGTCTGTGTCTCTCTATCTATCTGTGTGTGTGTGTTTGTGTGTGTGTGTGTGTGTGTGTGTGTGTGTGTGTGTGTGTGTGTGTGTGTGTGTGTGTGTGTGTGTGTGTGTGTGTGTGTGTGTGTGTGTGTGTGTGTGTGTGTGTGTGTGTGTGTGTGTGTGTGTGTGTGTGTGTGTGTGTGTGACGGACAAAAACATCCTGCATGAAGAGGATCAGTTAGACTCAGTTATCTAGTGACAATCACACGCACGTAAAGTGAGCATGTTGTGGTTATATTTGGCGTTTGCTGCTGTCGTTTGGACTGCAAGTGGCTCTGTTACAGCCGAGCCCGTTCAGAATGCAGAAAGTCTGTTGATCACTCGTTTGCTTGATGGATACCAGCGTCAAGCCCGTCCTGCCGTCAATGCCTCACAGGCTGTCAATGTCTCCCTGGGTGTGACTCTCAACAGTTTGAGTGTGGACACTGACAAAGGCACAGTGACGTTATTTATCTGGGTGAATTTGAGCTGGAATGACTATCGACTGGCGTGGAACAGCAGCGAGCTGCCGGGCCAATTGTCGACGATACGACTGAGGCGTGAACAAGTGTGGATGCCCGATGTTATGCCGTACAACACGGACCAATCAGGACAACCTCACTGGCTTAGTAGCACTCCGGTTGTGGTGGACAGTCAAGGAGGAATGTTGCACGTGGGAGCGGCGTATGTGACTCTAACCTGTCCCTTCGATCCGCACCAGCCTTACTGGCTAGATTGCAGTTTGAAGCTCGGATCGTGGGTGTACAGCGGCCAGGAGCTGGACTTTACTGCTCAATCATCTTCGGCAGACTTATCTTCGTACGTTTCCAATGATCTGTGGAACTTGGTGTCGGCGCCAATGGAGCGACACGCCGTTTTCTACAGCTGCTGTCCTGATCCTTACATTGATATGACCATGAAAGTGAGACTACGAGCTCGAGAACAAGTTCGTCTTCTTTCCAACATGCCTTCCAACATCGCCAACGTCCTCATGCTGTTCTCGTTCCTCGTGCCTTTGAGCCACATGCACTTTTTCACCCTGCCCTGTTTGAGCATGGTGGTGGGGTTGGCGGCGGCTCTGTTCAACTACACCACCAATATGGACGGCAACGCAGCTAATCACGTGCAGGCTCTGCTCGCTCACCAAATCAACTGCTACGTGCTTTTGTGCGTGTTCTGCTTAAAGACTTTACTGCTGTCTGCGGTGAATCTTGACATTCAAATACCTCACTGCGTACGATCTCTTATTGAGTGCAGACCGCTTAAACTGATGTGTTGCTTTACGGACAAGCGTGGAGACTCAGAAAGTTGTGATGGAGGCAGCAATGCTGCTACGGCAATGAAAACTTACAGAACCAAGTTATGTGAGGTGGTTCATCGTTGTTTTGGTCTTATCTTTCTAGCACTTCAGGTCACGGGCGTTTTCTACAGTATGCTATATTTCCGTGATTAATTTACAAATGCCGAAACTACATTCATGAATAATTTAGAACTTGATTTAATAATAATCATAGTTACAATATTTAACCAATTCATATTTAAATATCAAACTAAAATGTGCTTGGTGTACAAACTAATTTAGTGAGTTATAAAATTGTGTTGTGTTTATGGTGGTAATGTTTCGATAGTGAAGCATATATCCTGCAAAACTTCACGTGAGTTGTTTCAGCTTTTTGTAGGCATTATGAATTTCTAGAATTACTCGCAATAATTGAAATAGAAATTTGATAACACAATATGAATCTTAGCGTCATGGCAATAGTATTATGCTAGCACTGGCACGATTCTCATGCGTTTAATTTGTGTAATCTGAAAACCTGTATGACTGTGGCTAATAAATCTATCCAATTTGCTGTTTGGCGAATTTTTCGACAGCATTGTGACTATTTTCGCGTTTAACTCGAAATGCGTTGTGAGTTACTTGAAGCTACTGGCGGTGAGTCTGATGAGACAGCTCGTGACGCTGGCAGTGACTCAAGTGACTCGCTAGCTGCTACTGTTAGTAACCAATGTGAATCACTGAACAATAACACCAACGAAGCTGTCAGGCCGTTTAGAGACACTGACTGTAACCATGACAACCCACAAGATGTTACTTGCGCTAAATTTCGTGACTCACTAGTGATTTCAGAGCGAAAATCCGACGAGTCATTAGACGCTGGTGTCAATGACTTACCAGATGTTACTAACGACGAGTATGATCATTCGCCGAATGTTACTGATAATGAATCAGTGGACGAGTCACTCGACGTTTCCACGGTGAGTCATGACAAATCCCGTGAGTCATCAAGTATGGTGTTGAGTGACTGCGCTTCTGAGGTTGATAGTCAGTTTACTGGCGGCCTATCTTCTGCCGGCTTCGAGTGCGGCCGCTTGTTGGTGGGCTGGTACAATAAGCTGGTTTCTCGGCCGTTCATTCTGCCCTATCATCCCCACACTCTTGGATATGTGGTAGTCAGCACCCCGGCCATGTTCGAGCGCACGTTCCTGCCCTGGCTACGAGCCCATCGTTCATCAACGTCGTCTTCTGGTGGCCGAGACGAGTACAGCTTGACAGGTGGCTCGAGGCACAGGGACCCGCTGGACACGTGCATGAAGCAGGTGATTGGTGGCGCGGCCAATAACGCCACCACAGACGCCACCACTGCGCTGGTAATGCACGATTTTGAGCTGGCGCCGGGCGGTGCACGTCGCCCCCTCGTGCTCGTGCAGACCGCGTGCCACGTGGCGGCTGTGGCGCGCTTTTATCGTCCGCAAGACGTTTATGACGCACGGCATACAGACTGCGGCGAGATTCCGGCGCACGGAGTTTGTATTCATCCGCGCTACGGAGGATGGTTTGCCATCCGGGCTGTCGTTGTTTTCGACGGAATTCTGGCACCGGATTTGAAGCAGATGCAACCACCGTACGTAGTTCAACACACACACAGACACACACACACACACTTGGATATCATTGATATTGTCTCTCTCTGTTTGTGTGTCTATTTCTTCACTGTATCTGTGTGTACTATCTATGCCAGTGGTTCTTAACTTTTTTCTCTGGTTCCCCACTTCTTAATCAGCCATTTGTTCATTTTCCACACACACACAGCGCTGATAAATTCAATACATTCAGTTGTTACATCAAAGTAAATGTCATTAGAGGTTATTATAAACAAAAATAAACGATATTGAGTTGATAAAAACACACACATAGTTCTCCTGTTCTGTCCGACCTTTAGCTCCCCACTTGGCAATTCTTCCATTCCCCACCAGACAGGGTAATTTCCCACACACACAGCTTGAGAACCACTGATCTATGCTTTACTTGTTATTATAGATACGGCTTCGTGTGTATAGATGCAGTTTAATGGTTGATGATATTGATAAGAGCGTTCAAACCTTGCTAATTATTCATGGACGTAGATCCTCGGGGGGTATATACCCCTCCCCCCGACAAATTGGCTGGAGGTATGAATATGCAATTATACCCACCGATAATTCTGCTGATTTCAGTTCATTTGGGGGCATATTATCATCAAAATCAACATAGCAAAAATAATGCAAATGTGTGTTTCAATTGACTAGGAATGAAATAGTTGAGGGTCTCATGCAATTGACCAACTGAGTCAACTTTGTAGACTAATGCATGATGACTGTCATCCCCCCTTCCCGAGCCTCGACACAAATCTACACCCCTGGTATTATCACAGACAAGCGGTGCGCAGCAGAGCGGACCAGCGTAGTCTGCTGCGGCTGTATAATTGGCACTGGCGAGACAGCAGGTATCGCGACGTGTTGTGGTGGCGACGACGTGAGCGCGTGGCTCGCTCGCTGAGGTACTCGGCCGCACAACAACTCTACTTCAATACGCCACCCTGTCATCGTCATGCGCTCATTACCGACACCCTGCTGCCGGCGACAGAAGAGCCCAGTCTCCACGAGGAACTGTCGATCTCCCAGATAACAGGAGTGCAATGATGCTCAGCTGTGATGTGTAGTACTGTGTTTACCAGTTCCCCATGGGAGATATATGAGATAGATGTCTTTATTTAGGCTTGTGTGTGATTTTCCTCCAATTCCTTAAATACTGATATCAACTGGTTTAGGCTCAATGCTGAGCAAGTGAAGTGTGTTATATTTTGAAGAATCTTACTGGAGCCAAGCTCAACCTGATCCTTTATTCCGGTTTTTTCTCTAGAGAAATCCACTTTTTTGGTATTAACTGCTGGTTTTTCAGCGAACATTTGCGATTTATTTGCAGGTACTCGGAGCAAAATACCACGTGTGATGTACAAATTGTAATTTTGTTTTTTTGTGTATTATTGTGTGAATGCATGTTTGATAGTCTTTCTTTGTTCATGGTTAATTTTTCAGCGGGTAACGCGAGCTTATAATCTGGAAATATGTGTGATTGATGCGAAATATGGTGCCAAATTCATGCATATCTTTGTGCAAATACATTGAAACTACAATGTCTCTTGTCAACTCTTTCTTTTATACTTCTTTGAACGCTTCTGTGCTGTTTTTGTTCCAAAATTCTTAGACTTTAAAAGATAAAATCCACTAACTTTGTCAGCATTTCTTGTCAAAAACCATTCAACCGCTAATTTGTGAAATAATTTTGGGGAGTGACATGGACTATGAGTCACGTGCAATCTCTATCTGTTTTTGTGTGTTGTTTTTTTGTTTTAGCTGTGTGTTTTTGTGTGTTGATAGATTATTTGTTATAGTCACAAGTTGACATCATTGCATCACACAAGACAGTATCTGCACAGTTTAGCGTTTTTGAGGAGTCCTACAATATCAATATGAACGTTTAATGTGGATGAATATGAAATTGAAAGGGGTGAATATTGTTTCAGGGTTCAAAGATCGCCAGTAAGCAGTAACCGGCGTTAATGAATTGTGACGATTCTAATGTGTTGAATGTTTGTAAAGAGATAAAGCAGATTTCTGAATCAGTCAATAAACACCCTACTGTTGATTTGGACTCTGTTAACGAGACCACTTTTATCAATGATTCTATTGTTCGCAATGCCGAAATGTGCTCTTCTGACAAGACCGCATCCAATGACCCTCCTGTAGGAAGCATTAAGTTCGTCGTTGGCAGTTTGAGCACTGCAGATGACAGAGATTATACGATGATGAGTGGTGAAAGAGACACGACAAATTTGGCTGATTTGATCGCCGCAGAAAGTCTGCGTCAATACGCCCTACTGCCTGCCAAAGCGTTGCCTCAGAAAACCGGACGTCAATGGGCCTTGCTAGCTGCCGTTGTGATGACGACATCCTCGCCGACAGATGGCGCCACTCTCGACTGTCGCACTGTGGCGCTGGCAACAGGCAGTAAATGCCTGCCAGCCAATCGTCTGCGCGAGACGGGGGACTTGGTGAGTGACGAACACGCCGAGGTGCTGGCGAGACGCAGCCTGAGGCGATTTCTGCTCGCCGAACTGAGGGCCGCCTGGAGCTCCGAGGAGCACAGTCGCGTGTTTCTTCCGGCGCGTGCCGGGGAACATCAGGTGCACGTGCGTGCCAATGTGCACTTTCATCTGTACTGCTCTCATACTCCTTGTGGAGACGCCTCGATTATACCCAAGCGAGGGGCGTCGCCGGAGCTCAGTTCCGAGGCAAAACGTCAGCGGAGCGACGCGGAACTTGCTGTTAACAAGGAGGATGATGTACATAGGACAGGTGCGAAGACAGTGAGCGGTGAACCGACGGACCTTCAATGTGCGGGCTCTGAGTATCACACAGCGGGAGCACTGCGTACCAAGCCGGGCCGCGGAGAACGCACGCTCAGTCACTGCTGCTCGGACAAGATAGCCAAGTGGCTGGTGTTGGGAGTCCAGGGTGCTCTGCTCAGCCACTTCATCAGCGCTCCATTGCAACTGACTTCGATTGTGATCGGAGCCGACTGTCCGTTCTCGGAGTCGGTGATGCGTCGTGCACTGGTGGAGCGCACCGCAGCACTGCATAATTCAACCACCTCTCAACCTCTGCTGCTAAGATCTAGCCAGACATTCTGTCATTCACGCCGCGCCATCAGCCTTGCAGCGTCTCGTACAGAGGACGCCTACTCGTTGACGGCTGCGGCAGCGGAGCTACACAGCGAGAAAGTGACCACTGTGTGTCCGTGTCCTCGAGCTGGAGTTTGGACGGCAGCCACGCGGAAAACGGAGCAACACTTGCAGGTACTGGTGGACGGAGTGCTGAATGGCTCAACTAGGAAGCAGAGAGCGAACGGGAGCGCCCGGGCTGTCGTTTGTAGAGCCGCCTGGGCCTCAGAGCTGTGCAAGTTCGCTGTTGAAGACGTCGGTCGGGATAATTTGCCCGAGGCGTTGCAGCGTGTTCTCCTGTTGCCGCGAGATTCGCGGACATACGCAGCTCTCAAGGCAACGGCCACAGACTACCAGCACAGGTGGCGGCAATTGCGAGAATTGTGCTTCAAAAACTGGACACAAAAACCGCACAAAATGAAGGAATTTATTGTCGATGTGCCCTGAATACACGCTCCTTTTTGCATTGCTTATATCTGTTCTCCGTATTTATTTTTGGATATTTTTGTTTCTTATTTTAAACTCTCTACTAACTATTTTAAACTCTCTCTATTACTATAAAATTAGCCCACAGATGAAAATTAAACAATAATTTCCCTTCAGCATCAATAGGAATTCTGCAATAACCAGACGGAGGAGAATTTCTTCGGCGAATTCTATAATCCAACAGCCCCTGTCCACCCAGCAGTAAATGATGGTACCAGATATCAGTCATGTGTTGTGTAATGCATTCTGGGGAGGTGGTCCTCTCTAATTCGTCTTCCGTCCTTGTGGCGCCACAGCGTGGAGATGTTCGGTTCTGCGGTGGTAGCAAGCTGTACGGGACACACCTGTGTGTGTTCATAAGCTTCTTCCCGTGTAGCAGCTGTCACTTGAGGCATTTAAACATTTATATGTAACTTCTTTATACAATTGTTCATCGAATCCAACGACTCTTCATCAAAACAAAATAACCGAGCTGAATGCAGATATATTTAGCTGAAAAAAGAGAAGCAAACACAAAACAAAAATCAGCTCATGATTCGAGAGGGATTTCTCCAGGTCTAGTGATCAATTGTAGCGACGACGTTGTTGAGGTTGTGCCTGTCTGTTCCAGCCTGCCCCCTGCACTCTACCACTGCCTCTACGTCCCCCTGGCGCTCCTCGAGGTCCTCCGGGAGCGGGAGCTTGTCGTGGCTTCCAGCTGGGCATCTCGGGAGGAGGCGGTGCCTGCTGTGAAGGTCGCCCGCCGCGATCCGGCACGGCACCTATGACGAGCTTATTGAGCGGAGTGTTGGTGTTGCGACACAACCGCGTGCTACACAACTTCTCCTCCACCGCCAGCTCCTCCATGGCCGACATCAGCTGCACGAGACCGCGGCGCGAGGAGAGTTCGGCGGACGGTTGGCTGTGAAGAGCCGCGCGGCGACTCACATACACGGCAGCCAACTGATCGTGAAACTGTTCGGCACGCGGAGACCAGCGGAAACTCTGCATGGTCACATCAAGTCTTGTCAGCAGTAGACGCCGTCTCACGCAGTATTCCTCGTGCAACAGATCGCGAGCTCGCTCCACCTCCTGCCATTGCTGGTCGGAGGGCTCGTGACTCCACAGCACGGCAGGTCGAGGGTCACCAAGTGTACTAGTCACGCGCTCACACAATCTAGCTAACAACTGATTAATAGTTACTGAAGCTGGCGGTTTGGGAACACGCAGAGCTATCAGTGTGTGTTTGAGAAGTTCGGCGGGAGGATCCAGGAAGTGGCCAGTCTGTGCCGGTGAAGACTCAGTCACCACGAGGATACGTGCTGCCTGCACCTCCCCGCACAAATAATGCAACAGCAACAGGCGCTGATAAACGTTGTCCAACAGTGAACACGATGCGTGACACGAGGCATCTTGCGGTTGCACGTGCACACATTGCAGCTCGCGCAACACTCCGCTCAATTCCAGCTGAAAATCCTGCCGACAGATGTCACCACCATCGTTGTCACAGTCGTTGCTGATTGATTCTTCAAGACCGGCGCTGGCATTTAGCTGACACACCAGCCAACGCACCAGTTGTCGGAAATTGCCGCTAGAGGCGCCACCGTCGACTGCCTCACTCATAAAAGTCAGCGCCCCGGCTTGTTCGCCACACAACGGCTGATACTGCAGCTGACGCAAGCAGTTCAGTACGTCAGCAGTAAACTGGTCCGTCATGACGCTTTCACTGACTGGCATCAGGGGTCTTCTGGGTGGAGCAGGATGAAGGGGTAGCAGCAGTAGTAGCAGTAGAAGAAATAGTGGAAGTTTTCTGCGATCTGTGCTGTTCTAACTGCAAGTCCAACTTGTCAGTGAGCTTTCTGTTACGAACGTTCACCTCACATACACAAACACACACACACAGAGATAATATATAATTAGTAGATTATAAATCACCTTTGATCTTATTCAGTCATAAAATGGACAAATGAGACATAAATGACGCAAATGATACATTAATGGAACTAATGAGACATTAATGAAACTATTGAGACACACATAACACAAATTAGACATTAATTGAACTAATGAGACATAAACGAAACAATATATTAATATACATCATGAATATATAAATATATTGATTAATATTTACTCGATATATACTAGTTCAGTAGCATAATAACAATATAATACTGAAAAACAATAAATACATATAAATATACATGAATATAATTGAATAATAAAAATAAACGGCAAACACATACTTGTTTTTTGGACAGAGTTTCGTTTCTTGTTGTGCTTATTATTGGCGGTGATGACGCGATGTAGCGGGTTGTTTTTCTTCAATTTCTTGTGCTCGGCGGCGTGAGGTTTGACGCTGTTACGCTTCCTTTTGCCCATAATATCACACACGTTCTATGCTGGGTTGATTCATAGAAGAGTGTTGCTGTTGAACACAAGGCAAGACTTAGAAAATACGCACATTTACTGGCTGTTGGTGGTGAAATTGCATACGAAAGTCAAATGGAACAAATCGATGACGCACACACCCTCTCTCTCTCGAGAACACAATTATTCCGCAGCGGAAAAACAAACACTACATGTATATACTGTATATACACGTATACAATCCATGTATTGCATCAAAACAAATAACACTAAAAAAATAGAATAACAAGAAGGCTAGATTCTAGCTTAAATTTTGGCTTTTTTAATGGCGCGCGCGTAATCGCCCGTGCTCCATAATAAGTGATCAGGCACGCGCCACGTGACACAGTACATGTTCTTGTTGGGAGCCACGTTCCGAACAAAATGCGTCGACTTGACGTGTGGAGAAATATCTTGCCCGATGACGGAGGATATTTGATCAACGGCGTTCGTCTCTGGATCCAGTTGGTCCTTGGTGAACGTGTATACATGAGCCAATAGATTGATTCCGCTGACAACAACTGGAGAAGACGAAGGTGGAGAAGAGGAAGAAGTGGAAGATGAAGGTGGAGGAATGGAGGATGATGGTGGAAGAGCAGAAGACGAAGATTGGAAAGAGGAAGTTGGAGAGGAAGATGCACTTGATGAAGACGCTCCTGCTGGAAGATTAGAAGACGGTGTGGACGTTGGAACGGCTCGATCATTCAACAATCCCAGCAGACAGTCGAGGAAGAGGACGGCCGAGGCGGGCAGGTTCATCACCAAATGACAATTAAGCTGCGACTCACCGCCGCCAGATGTCGCTACATGTTGCAGCAAATGTTCACGCACCACTTGCTCGATGAAGCGGCGACCACACATGTTGAACGTGCGTACCCGATGTTGCACGTGATTCAGCGCCACATTCTCGACCAGCCAGCGGTGCGAGGCGGGGTTCAAATCGTTGGCCAGCACGAGACAGCCACGTGCAGCCGCCGGCACGGCAAAAGGCCCGACTCCGGCGAACACCTCGAAGACAGTGTGGTCGCGCTGCAGCCAGCACTGCACCAGACGCTCGTGCTCGGTCGACAGGCGGGGATTCCAGTAGACCTGCGAGAAATCCAGTCGATAAGGACGACCATTTTCGCGCACGCTCACCACATAATCCTGCTGGCCGGCCAGAAGCTGCAGCTGCATGTTGCGGAATTGCGAGTCGATGCAGTCAATCTTGTTGACCACCGTGCGACAGCCGTGCACCTTGTCCAACAGCACGTGCCCTATCAGCTGACCGTGAGGCAACAGGGAGGCGCGCAGATTCACGTGCACGACGTGACCGATTTGAGAGAAGCCGGTGGGCGGCGGTTGATCGGCGGGCAGTACGGCCGCCAAAACTGCCTGCTGACTGAAATTGACATATGTCATGCGCACACGCACCAGTCGCACTTGCAGACGGACACACACGTCGTGCGGCTGTACAGTGACGGTCACGTGATCGCACACAGCACACGCCGGTCGGCACGCGTCAACACGCTGACTGTTGGGAGATGAGTGGCTGTGACCATTGCTGGAGAGAGTGGTGGAGGAGGAAGAGGAAGAGAGGCAGTGTTTGTCTGTCGGTTCAGGCGGAATGATAAACACCACCGTGTCTTCTGCATGCCAACCCTGTTGCTCGAGCAAATGACGATATTCTTCGGCGCTGATCACCTCTTCTAGCTCATGCAGTTTACGCACGGGACGACACTGTCGCACGCGCAGCAGGCGGGGCTTGAGAGCAGCGAGTACACGTGAGAAGTGCGAGTCCACACGAACAAGAGCCACGTGCACGGGCCAGTAGCACGTGAATTTATCACGCTGCAGCTCGGGCATGCCTCGCACGTGCGCCGGGGGGCGTGGCTGCCAAGAGGCTCGCCAAGTCTCCCCCTTCTTCTCAACCTCATCCCCTTCCCCCACCGCTGCCGTAGTCATCGTCGTGGATGACATTGCAAGACGACGTGTCAAATAAGCAGCAGAAAAACACCAGCGCCGCACGGCTGATTGTTCTGAGCAGACGCGACCACTCACACGAAGACTGAACACACAGCACACACTGCAGACCACGTGGCTGCGCGCAAACCACATGTCTGTCTAATTAACAAACTATTGCCAGACAAAAAAAAACTGGCCATTTATTTGAAAACTGCACTTGCTTCATGCTTAATTTCAGTGAAATTAATAGTGAGGAGCAGCACTATCTTCCCGGTGCAAACTGGGCCACACAAAAACAATCTAAAAACAAAATGTTTTCCAAACTAAACAGATCGAGTACCAGGCTGTTACAGGAAACGTTTTTCTTTGCCTAAATCCGACCTGTTCAGCAGAATTTTAGGTGAACCTTTGTCCGCCACAAAAAAAAACTTACTCAAAACAGCCAGCAATACATACAATTCTTTATACAAAGACCGAAAAATATGCCTATAAGGCAACATCAAAACGAGACAAAACGCACAGATAAAAATCACACAAGCCGCACACGTATTTGACTGATAAATTTTTCCTATGCGTAATAGAAAAATGAGCAATACTTATCCAAGTAAATAATTCAAGAATGCAAACCAAAGCACAAAAACCGCGTGGCGGATATTGAGAATCAGCGATGCCAACTCGTGATTCAAGTTCGTCGCATTAAATATTGCGCTGAGGTGACATCTATAGAAGAATTTGCTTTTTACGTGAAACATTTCATTTGCATTATTTATAGTATATTATACACATAATTTAAATTTCATTTTTTATCATGAGAAATTAAGTTGAAAAATAATCAATAGAAGTTCAAGAAACTAACGAAATCTAACCCGATCAGAATTTTTTGCTGATGCTTGAAAGACAATAAATCCTGTGTGAAATTGAATATCTCTCTACTGGTTGCATTTTAGTAATATTGATCAGTAAACTGATCAGATAATTCTGATGTGTGTACACCTTTAAATTTAAAGTTATTATACAAGCTTTCTGACACACACACTTAAACGTTACCTATAGAATACCTATGGAATATATGTACCTATAGAATACGGATGTATGTCCGTCTCTGTGTGTGTGTGTGTGTGTGTGTGTTTATGACTTTACGAGCGAAATGAATTTATTGCACTGAGGACCGGTAGTCATACCTTGACACTTGACACCGCACTATTTCCAGACCATGTGTCTGTATGTGTGTATGTGTGTGTGTGTGTGTGTTGTATTGGTGTGAATTGTGAACTGGCTTCTCTGTGTGACGACCTACACTGATCTGGTAGCCCTGAAGACGCAAGAAGTGAGAAGTGAGATGTCTATGTATGTATGTATGTGTATGTATGTGAGTGTGTGCTGGTGTGTGTGCTGGTGTGTGTGCTGGTGTGTGTGTGTGTGCTGATGTGTGGCGTTCGTGGACATTGGCAGCAGCAATAAAGGTTGGACAATGAGCGGTCATCGATGCTGCTGAAGCGCACACACCAAACCGTTGTTGTTGAGACAGCTAGACAGACAGGGTATGGGAGAGGTGATGATGGCAGAGCGAGGTCGTGTCACACACAGAGAGAGAGAGAGAGAGAGGGGCTATTGTATGCGCGTGCAGTGTGGGGCAGCTGCGACCGTGAAGATGCTCATAAAAGCAGCCCATGACTCCAGTTGGCAGGTATCATCAACTGCTCCTCAAACCGGAGACATCTCATCATGGGAGATGAAACACACTTAGATGATGATCGTGATAATGATGATGAACGGATGTGACCGTGATGAAAAGAATGATAATTATCATTCTTTCAAATTATCATTATTCATTCATTCTTTCTTTCTTTCATTTTATCATTATTCATATCAAAAGCAAAATTAGAAATGAATAAAAACAGTTTTTCATGTATTCTGGACATAGGCAATTATAAAATTGCAGTTTCAACTAAAAGACAAAACCTTTGTTACACAATTAATGTCTTCTCATTGTGTGTGTGTATGTGTGTGTTACTTTGTAATCAGAAAGAGGAAATAACAATGTCAAAAAGAAAAAAGTGTCGAGGCTCATAGCAACAGCATAGCAACAGCATAGCAACAGCATAGCAACAGCATAGCAACAGCATAGCAACAGCATAGCAACAGCATAGAAACGAAATGGCGTTATAAACACCGACTAAATATCGTATTAACACCACACGTGACAATCAAACGAGAAAACCTAGCCTAGTAATGAATACCAGAGTATTTACATCAATCTATACTTACCAAGAAACCTATAGAGCAGGAATTCTCAGCAGTGTAAATGGTTCATGTGTAAATTAAAGAAAATATATACTCTATACTTTCTCCTGTTTTATGCTTTTTATTTGTTTCTCCAAATAACTTTCCGTCTAATTTTCTTGAACAATATATGAGTAGAGGTATCTATATATCGATTTTTCTAATAAATTGATAAATTTGAACAAGAAAACTCGATAATCCTCGGGGTGTAAGAAGTGGTTGCTGATTTAAAAGCGGTTCCAACACTGAGAGTGGCACGTGGCTCTATAATAGTGCTTCTTACACTTTTTCAAATTGTCTGCCAACACATGTACAGTGTACATGTACCGTGTACATGAAAACTTAACGCATAATTGATTACTCGGGTAAAATACTTTCTAAGTGTACCGTTTAAAAGTTATAAGGCAAAACACACTAAAACTGCTTAACATGAAATTTTCCGAGTGAATTTGCGACCCCTAAATATTGTTTAAGAAAGCTTATTTTGGTTTCATTGAAATAAGAATCGTTTAGAGCATGGGAAAATATTTATACACCAAACATTCTACCATTTTGGGAGAAATGAGCTACCCTAATGTACACGTAACCTGCCAAAAATCACATCTATATGGCGCACATAAGACACTACAAAAACGCATTTGATAGACCATATTGACTGTAGGTGTCCACGCATGCGTAAAAATGTTATCATTTTAAAAATACACAATAAAACGGATGGATTTGTAAATTGTATGTGTGCGTGTGTATGTGTGTGCTTGTGTATCAGTGTATGTGTGTGTTTGTGTGTGTATGTATGTGTATCAGTGTATGTGTGTGTTTGTGTGTGTTTGTGTATCAGTGTATGTGTGTGTTTGTATGTGTGTGTTTGTGTGTGTGCAGTTTTCTGTTCTGATATTTTTAATCTTCTCTGTCTGTATGTTTTTTTGTTGATGATCAAGATGCATGGATATTGCAGTCATGTGTAATATTATAACGTTCATGCTGTCTTCCCATTTAAACCTTGTTCATTATTTATGATAATAATATAATTAAGAATAACAATATTATGTTTTAGTAGTTGTTGTGATGTTGTTGTGATGTTGTTTTGATGTTGTTGTGATGTTGTTATGTTATTATTGTGTTGTGTTGTTGTTGTAATTGCAGTACGTTCTTGTTGTGCTATGTTATGTTGTTGTTGTGTTGTTGTTATGCTGTTATTGTGTTGTGTTATTGTGTTTTTATGTTATTCTTGTGTTGTTATGTTATTGTTGTTGTTGTTATGTTATTGTTGTTGTTGTTATGTTATTGTTGTTGTTGTTATGTTATTGTTGTTGTTGTTGTTATGCTGTTATTATGTTGTGTTATTGTGTTGTTATGTTATTCTTGTGTTGTTGTGTTGTTATTATTGTTGTTGTTGTTATTTCATTGTGTTGTTGTGTTGTTATTATTGTTGTTGCTGTTATTTTATTGTGTTGTTATGTTGTTGTGTTATTGTGTTGTTACGATGTTGTGTTATTGTGTTTTTATGTCGTTGTCTTATTATGTTGTTATGTTGTTGTTGCTGTTATTGTTGTTGTTGTTGCGGTCAGCTGTGTTGATGCTAGTGAGGTCACGTGACCAGACCACCAGCATTGGCCTCGTGTGATCGTCGTGATCGTGGTGGTGGTGTTGGTCACAAACAGGTTGTGTATGGCCTAGCAGTTATGTACTCTTGTCAGCAGCGCATTAAGTTGGGGCTTGATCGAGGGCCAGTGTGTTTCAATTGAAGATTTACCGTCTAAATAACTTTTGTTTTCTAAACAATCATCTTTTCGACTAAGCTATCAATCAAATGAAAAAATGCCCATGTAGAATTCCTGTTGAATGCCCCCCCCCCATCTTTTTGTCGGCAGATAACTTCACCTCTGAGTAGCCCTGCCGTTTTGCAACTTGCACTGTATGCACGCGGGCATTATTGCAACAAGCCGCTGCCGCTTGGCAAATGACATTAACTCGGTCTCGGTCACGTTTATGACATTCTAATGGCCCAAGCTGTCGCCATTGGCTTATATGTGCGTGTGTTTATGCGCATGTGTATGTGCTTGCGTCTCTGTGTGTGTGTGTGTGTGTGTTTGGTGCTTTATAAAGTTAATGTGGTGTTTTTATTGCGAGTCAGCCACCAGAGTGCTCGTACAGGGCCTGCCGTTCATATTCCACTATCACTGTACCTTGACAAGATTATAAATATGCATACGTACTTTGCGCATATATACACACACACATGCACACACATACACAATATAAGAAGTTTGGTTTACAAAAATTAACAGAAGAAATCGATTATAAAAACAAAGAGATATTTATCATGGAAAAATTAATGTCACATAGGGAGGATCTCAAATATAAACTGACCGTTTTCTGATATTCAAGTAGGAGCCAAATAATCGATCAAATTCTGATTGAAATAAATTGTGAATTTTCGGGAAAATGTAATGTAAATTGTTTCACAAATCGACTGCTATAATTACAATATTTTAAACGTCCCTAATAGAAACACCTACTCTCATACTCTGTCTACTGTCCTCCTCCACTGTTTCTCTCTTTCTCTCGCTGTGTACGTGCCTGTGTGTTGTGTATTGACGGGGTCGTTGTGTCGGAATGAGCTGCTGCCTCGTTTGATGGGATTATATGGACGTCTAGCATCACAACACACGCACATGATACCACTCCGACACTGGGAGAGAGCGGTCTTCTCTTCGCTGTGCTCTTCCCCCTCTCTTCCTATCTCTTCCTATCTCTCTATCCCTATATAGCACACACATTGACACACAAACAATTATACATTGTGTATAGGATACATCTATATTCACATACACTTCCACAACCTAAGCTTCGACATTGTGTATGTATGTGTGCGTGTGTGTATGCTTTGGAGATGTTTTGGGTGTGTTTTGCTGTTTGTGTGACATCATTGGTGCTTTGTGGGCGACCTGTGTGCTGCTTACACACGCGCATACAACCACATGCAAGTAAACGACCATCACACACACACACACAAACAATTGTGTGTATGTATGTATGTGTGTGTGTGTGTGGGGTAGTGGATGGTTGGAAAACAAGATTATCCCAGGAAACACGTGCCTGCCCATGTACCTGACCCCCTCTCCCCCCCCACACACACACACTGCCCCTCCCCCACTGAATGATGTCAGCGGATGTTGTTCAAACATCCAATGATGGCTCAGGTGCAGGCACGCGCGCGCTGAATGACAGCTGTCGGGTGGATTGTGAGCAGAAATGTGCTGCTATGTTTGCTATCTATCTATCTATCTATCTATCTATCTATCTATCTATCTATCTATCTATCTATCTATCTATCTATCTATCTATCTATCTATCTATCTATCTATCTATCTATCTATCTATCTATCTATCTATCTATCTATCTATCTATCTATCTATCTATCTATCTATCTATCTATCTATCTATCTATCTATCTATCTATCTATCTATCTATCTATCTATCTATCTATCTATCTATCTATCTATCTATCTATCTATCTATCTATCTATCTATCTATCTATCTATCTATCTATCTATCTATCTATCTATCTATCTATCTATCTATCTATCTATCTATCTATCTATCTATCTATCTATCTATCTATCTATCTATCTATCTATCTATCTATCTATCTATCCTATCTATCCCATCTATCCATCTATCTATCTATCTATCTATCTATCTATCTATCTATCTATCTATCTATCTATCTATCTATCTATCTATCTATCTATCTAT
The DNA here is from genome assembly GCA_916048095.2 of Sacculina carcini. Lineage (NCBI taxonomy): Eukaryota > Metazoa > Arthropoda > Thecostraca > Sacculinidae > Sacculina > Sacculina carcini. Next base: position 6,506,279 of record OU696592.1, on the reverse strand, counting down.
CTATCTATCTATCTATCTATCTATCTATCTATCTATCTATCTATCTATCTATCTATCTATCTAATCTATCTATCTATCTATCTATCTATCTATCTATCTATCTATCTATCTACTATCTATCTATCTATCTATCTATCTATCTATCTATCTATCTATCTATCTATCTATCTATCTATCTATCTATCTATCTATCTATCTATCTATCTATCTATCTATCTATCTATCTATCTATCTATCTATCTATCTATCTATCTATCTATCTATCTATCTATCTATCTATCTATCTATCTATCTATCTATCTATCTATCTATCTATCTATCTATCTATCTATCTATCTATCTATCTATCTATCTATCTATCTATCTATCTATCTATCTATCTATCTATCTATCTATCTATCTATCTATCTATCTATCTATCTATCTCTCTATCTATCTATCTATCTATCTATCTATCTATCTATCTATCTATCTATCTATCTATCTATCTATCTATCTATCTATCTATCTATCTATCTATCTATCTATCTATCTATCTATCTATCTATCTATCTATCTATCTATCTATCTATCTATCTATCTATCTATCTATCTATCTATCTATCTATCTATCTATCTATCTATCTATCTATCTATCTATCTATCTATCTATCTATCTATCTATCTATCTATCTATCTATCTATCTATCTATCTATCTATCTATCTATCTATCTATCTATCTATCTATCTATCTATCTATCTATCTATCTATCTATCTATCTATCTATCTATCTATCTATCTATCTATCTATCTATCTATCTATCTATCTATCTATCTATCTATCTATCTATCTATCTATCTATCTATCTATCTATCTATCTATCTATCTATCTATCTATCTATCTATCTATCTATCTATCTATCTATCTATCTATCTATCTATCTATCTATCTATCTATCTATCTATCTATCTATCTATCTATCTATCTATCTATCTATCTATCTATCTATCTATCTATCTATCTATCTATCTATCTATCTATCTATCTATCTATCTATCTATCTATCTATCTATCTATCTATCTATCTATCTATCTATCTATCTATCTATCTATCTATCTATCTATCTATCTATCTATCTATCTATCTATCTATCTATATCTATCTATCTATCTATCTATCTATCTATCTATCTATCTATCTATCTATCTATCTATCTATCTATCTATCTATCTATCTATCTATCTATCTATCTATCTATCTATCTATCTATCTATCTATCTATCTATCTATCTATCTATCTATCTATCTATCTATCTATCTATCTATCTATCTATCTATCTATCTATCTATCTATCTATCTATCTATCTATCTATCTATCTATCTATCTATCTATCTATCTATCTATCTATCTATCTATCTATCTATCTATCTATCTATCTATCTATCTATCTATCTATCTATCTATCTATCTAGGAAATATTAATCTCACAAATCATAATTTTACTGACTGGTTATATCTCTATTGTACAACGAAATTATTTTATGAAGTTATTTGTAATTCATTTAATTTATTTGGGGATATTCTATCTATAATAATAATTGAACAATAATAAGATTTGAGTTTTTCTGAATCTGAACTTTGAAAACTTTTTCAGCTAGTAAATGACATTATACATTGTTCAGAATATGCACAAATACTTACAAATTTCCATGACCAACAACTCGTGATTTTCTAGGATATTAGCTCATAAATTCTAAAATAACACCATCTAGCAATTGTAATATGATGTGGAAAGCGGATATATCAGCATATTTCTCTGTTAGATATCTGGTAGAGAAAATGTATTATTTGTGTGTATGAGGGTCAGCATTCCCACGCTTGACTCGCTCTATATCCTTCAAGATACTCCAGAGTAACCACTGCATGAGCTTTGTTTCAGAGGGAGCTTCCAAGGGCAGCATAATGAGGCAGGCGAAACCAAGACCTTCGACAGATTCATGCTCCTTGCTGCCAATATGATGTGAAGGAACACATGGATCTGACAGAAGCAGAACCTGTGAGATGACACTCCAACTGGTGAACAATACTAGTCGAGGGCAGGTCACATTCTGTATATTGGCGCTGGGCAAATCACGGACATGCTCTGCGTGACACACATACACACACACGCACACACACACACACACATGCACGCACACATGCTTGTGCACATTTAGCAGTGCACAACAACAAAAGAACAGGATGACAGCGTGGCAAATTCGTGATCGGTGTTACTCCTAGTTTGTGTGTGTGTGTGTGTGTGTGTGTGTGTGTGTGTGCGTGTGTGTGTGTGTGTGTGTGTGTTGAGACCTTAGCTCTCTTTAGACCCGAATGCTGAAAGAATGAACACGTACACGCACACGCACACACAGACAGACAGACAAACACCGAGGTTAAGACATGCTCTGCCTACATAATTAGTCCCCATTGAATAAGTTCTCCTGTAGCGTGGTGTATTGTGTGTGTGAAGTTCTGCTGCTAACACACGCACACACACACGCGTAATTACCTCATAGATGTGTGGTGTTGATGTTGAGGTGTGTGTGTGTGTGGGCGAGCACAGGAGTTAAGAAGCAACGGACACACACACACATCTTCTCCTTCTGGCATCTTCCGTAGAACTGGCACGAAAAACACTCGTGTGTACCCAGTGAAAATCAACCTCCGGCATGAAGACATGAGCCAAGCAATAACACAAACACACAAACACACACACACACACAGACATACATTCACGCAGACACACGGACATACACACATGCCATGGTATTGGCATAACTACATGTCTGCGAACATGTAGAGCAACGAGCTGATACGGCAAATTCGTCCATGTTTGCGATCACCACCCGTTCATTGCTCGATCATGTGTGTGTGTCGGTGTGTCGGTGTGTCGGTGGATGAGTGTTTGTGCGACTGGCAGGTCAGTCATTTCCGACCACGTGTGGTAATTGATCACAGTGAAGGTGACGCAGGGCACCGCCCGCACCGCGTGCAAATTCACACCCCCTCCTGCTCCTCGGCGACAGCAAGAAAGAGAGACAGAGAGACAGAGAGAAAGAGGAAAAGCAAGAGCATGAGCTGCCATTGAAAGTGGCCAGTGTTGAGAGGATGCAGAGAGACGGGAGCAGGCTGGGAGGTTGAGCGTCCTGCAGGGTGAGCGGCCGTTCTTTTGTGTGAGTGTGTGAGTGTGAAGGTGGTCTTTCGGCGACCACCTGCGGTCCACCGCCAACATGCTAATTACGAGTGCAGGAGAGCCGACGTGGGCGTCACTTTTTCTCCTCGCCACGACAGACTATGTCTTCATCTGCCACTCGTTGCCTCTTTCTCTCGCCCCCTCTTCCCCCTTCTATCTCACTTGCTTCTTCCTTTCTCTCTCTTTCTCTTTCTCTCTCTCTTTCTCTCTGTGCGTGTGTTTTGTGTTTCATTGGGTTTCTAGATGCTGTTACAGATGTTGTTGTATAATTTGTAATTATTTGTATTTTTTGTTTGTTTGCGAAAATGTTTGGCACTTTGATTGATAGGTGATTTGGCGCAGCATTTTGTTGAAATCGTACTGGTTGGTGAATATACGTACTCGTTGTTGGTCTGCTTATCATCACTCGTCTATTTTGCTTCTGTAATCTGACACGATTTAATTAAACATTGAAATTTAGCAAAAAAAAGATGTTGGTGCCGAAAACCGGATTAAAACACAATTGGAATTTCTAACAGAAACAACACGATATTCCCTATTATTACAATTATTTGAGACCAAAATCACAAAGTCACGTGTGTGGAAAAAATACGAAGTGAGTCAATATGATAATTCCAATATATGATAATTAATTATGTAAAGTTTTCATAATACACATGACTGCTTAAACACAAACATAACTTTCAATCATGGTTGCTTAAGTTTTGACTCAACCACTCTCTTTTATTGACTACTAGTTAGTGGTTATTTCAATAGTTAGTTATAATATATATTTTCAGCTTAGTGTGTATCGATAAATTAATAGACAAACCTTATTTGCATACTGTGTACGGGCTGAAGAGTGAAGGCAGGTAGTGAAAGCGCATATATAAACGTACGTTGCTGAATAATTGCACACATACACACACATACACTCACTCACACATACACACACATACACACACACACATACTGTCATTAAGTGAATTAGCCAAGCTCAGTGCATAAATGGCGATCGGCGGCATTCCTAAGCGTCTCTTTTAAAGCTTGGCTCTTTTAACTGGCTTGCTGCCCGCTTGCCACACACACACTGATACACTCACACACACACACACACTGACATACACACATACACAGTGTGTGTGTGAGGTCTTCATAAGTCGTCGACATACCACACGGCACAACTGAAAAGACCGACTGAACAAAATATGAATACCTTGTTCGTGTGTGTGTGTGTGTGAGTGTGTGTGTGTGTGTGTGTGTGTGTGTGTGTGTGTGTGTTCGTGTGTGTGTGTTCGCGTGTGTGTGTGTGTGTGTGTGTGTGTTTGTGTGTGTTGATCGATCAGTAGCAACGCACATACACACACACACACACACACACACACACACACACTTGATGAAAAACAAACACACAAACAACATGTTTTGAACATGTTACATTGAAGGAACTTGAGGAAGAATGTCTTAAAGCAAACTATGACGCAATTGTGACGTAATTGTGACGTAATTGTGACGTAATTGGCTAGAATATTAGAGCACAATATCCATTATAAATATAAATATAATGTGATTTTGTTGTTGAAAATCTTTTACAATAATATGAAATATTCAATAATAATCATAATTTTTCTCGAATATATTTATAATTACACATATCTCTTCTCTATTCAGAATATTCATGTATGTGTGAGTATTTCTAGCAGAGGAATAGACATAGATATAGACAAGTGTTCGACCTGTTCTCGTGCCAGTGGCAGGCAGGCACTTCCAGGTTGACTCGGCCAAATTATCAGACCTTCTGCAAATTCCCCGCGTATTTCCACCGCGCTAATTCATTTCTTCTTCTCCTCTACTCTGTCTTCTCCTCTGATACTAATCCTCTTTCTTTCTGAGTGCCCGTGTGTGAGTGTGTGTTTGAGTGTGTGTTTACATGGAGTGTGTGCGACTGAAACCGGTCATATAGCTGGAATTCATGACAGAAATTCCCACGCTCATACACACACACACACACACATACACACACACACACACACACACACACACACACACACACATACACACACACACACACATACACACACCTGTTTTGATAATGCACACAAGATGTGACAGTTGTGATAAGATTCAAAGAGAAATAGAATGATTAAATTGTTGAATACAATAAATTAACAGACAACATGATAATTTCATAACGATTTATTTCACAATTTGGATAATTCCATTGAAATTCCACCAAGATATTTGCGATTTTTTCAGTCTATCTGTAAATATTAATAAATATATTAATGCTAGCTCGGTTTTTCTCTCAGGAAATAGATTCTATAGATCGACGATTTTTCAAAGGGACTGACTGACTTTAGATTAAACTCAGACAAACGTATAGTAAAATTAGAACTAAACTAAAGAAATAATATTGCAATATTTGATATGAGTCTTTGCACCTTCAAAAGTCATATATATTACAGTGTACATTGTCCAGAAAACACACACTATCCGTAGAAATACCCGAAATCTTGGCAAATTATTGAAAAACAATTCTTTGAACAAAGAAAATGTAAAAATTGTGCATGATAGTAAAACATTCCGCACCTATGTCAAAATTTTTCCAAAGTATAATTCAATAATCTTTCAAATTGGATGTCTACAATTATTTTTCCACTTTCTTGTAGAAATAGTTGTATTTTCCGTACTGGGAAACATACATGATAAAAAAAATTATTTTAGAGAAGTTAAGTTCGGTGAATGAAATACTGAAATAGCAGATAAATCTTGTTTTTAATGTTCACGTGCCTTTCTGAATTCAGTACTCTCAGTTTAATTCTGATGTCCAATATCCACAGAGAATTTCACATTAAAACTCTGAAAATCATCAAAAATTGAGAGGGAGAAAATTGTGTGAAAACAAGCACCTGAAATTGGGCAAAATGTTTTGTGAAATCGAGGAGTGGCAGTAGAAGGTGCGGTGCCAAACACCAGCGCGTGCTACACGACATTAGTCAGATGAACAGCAGTCACGCACACACACACACACACACACACACATCAAGCAAAAAACTGGGATAAAAATAAGAATTTATCCGACAGAAAAACAATTGTACAAGTGAAAATGTCTTGTGAGTAATACACAAATGCCGGAAATAAAAGATGTAAAAGATATATATTAATATTTTAATACGTATATATATACAATAAAAACTATATTCATTAAGAGAATCTGTGTGTTTATTTATTATTCAATGGAAAGATCTGAGAGATTTGAGTAGAACTATCATGTAAATCCACTTGGAACTAATTAAATTATACAGATAAGTGCATGTATATATTTGTGTATGAGTGTGTGAGTGAGTGTTAATGTATGTACAAGTGTAAAGGGCAAGTGTACGTACGTGAAGGAGAGAAAGAGAGAGATAGAGAGATAAAGAGAGAAAGAGGAAATGAGCGGAACTCTTGCAGAGCAAAACGTCATTTACTATGGCACAATTGCCCTGTGTGTGACCGCCACATTTACATAAGACTGGCTAATGTCCCATCTACTATACCTATAATGTGTTTGTATGCGCGCCTGCATGTGTGTGTATGTGCGTGTGCGTAAGAGAGCACAACACACACACACACACACACACAGACACACATACATACACACACACACTCTGGCCAGAATATGAGAAAAAAATTATGCTTTTATTAATATTTCTCCAATATTTCTTCTGATATCGTTTTTTGTCATATTAAACGTCAAATAGACATAGATACGCAGATATATTTGAACACAGAAAATGTGCGTGGAAATGTATATATTATGAACTTTAAATATATTAAATATTTAAACTTTAAAAATATAATTGTAAGCAGGAATAGCTGTGTGTTTTTTGGTCAAAATTAATGTTGTAATGTGACTTTGAAGCGGGTTTCTTCTACAAATAGCAGAGTGAAGATATTTTTTGGAGACTGCATTTCAGCACAAGAACCTAACACCACCTTTGAATAGTACAGTAAGTGGTCACGAATTTGTCCCTGAATTCAATTATTAATGTGATTTTTTATTAATAACATGAGAGAGAATATTAATTCACAAATACAGCCACTGAAGGAAATATAAGACACTATGCAACTGAAATTATATCCAGATATTTGTTGAAATAATTAACTCAGCAAAATAATGAAAATTATATTGGAAAAAAAGACAATTTAGTTTGTTATTTATCAAATGATTCAACTCAAGCTTGCGTTAATAGAAAACAGTTTAATTTTGCTTTGAAATAAATATGCTTCCACTCTAAATTAACTGTTTAAGCAATGTTTTTTGTGTGTCGAAATAACGTCAAAACACGGAATAAAAATGAAAATATGCAATATGATACAAAAAGTGGATGTGTTATATTATTAAATAAGGTTTTATTGTATAAGAACTTTGTGCGTACATTATTGATAAACTTAAATACATCAGAACAAGATGCTCCATCTCTCTTTGTCCTGAAATTAGGAATTCATCCTATTAAGGCACTTATTGACTATCGCGTCTGCTTAATTATTCATTATACACTTATTCTTCGCAAGCCCTCGTATTTATTTGAACTTCTATCTATTAAAAATCTACTCGTACACTTGGGTCGTCTGATGATTCTCGTCTCTTACTGGAACCTGCTTTTCCCTCTAGACATTCTCACTATAATCGCTGTCTATCTATCTTAGGGCCTCGTATTCACAATAAGCTCTCCCCGTCACTAAGCTCTAACAATTCTCCTTCGCTTTTCAAAAAACACTCTAAGAAATTCTTCCTGTTGAAATCTTATTATGTCTTAGATAACATTGTTTATACTAGCGATGAATTTAAAGTTTATTTTCCTCTTTGTTCTTTCCTTCTTTTCATCCTTCGCTTCGTGTTTGTGTGTGTGTATGTGTATGTGTGTGTGTTTGTGTGTGTGTGTGTGTGTGTGTGTGTGTGTGTGTGTGTGTGTGTGTGTGTGTGTGCAGCGCCCTATATACCTTCTATAGATGTAAGACGGTATATAAATATATATCTACCTAATGTAATGTAATGTAATGTAATGAGGTTTTTGATAATTCTGATAATGAACCTTGAGAGTCGCGCTGTTTTTATCTTGAAATGCGTGATCGCCAGTCTCAATGTGCTAATTGATACCGGTTGTCAGTGGAATGTGCGTGTGCGTGTGCGTGTGTGTGTGTGCGTGTGTGTGTGCGTGTGTGTGTGTGTGTGTGTGTGTGACTCGCCATCACAAACAACTCAGCAATACTCGGCTCATATGGTGTGCATTTAGCGACTCATTCGGCCAAGATTTCCTACTCACTCACTCACTCACTCACTCACTTACTCACTCACTTACTCACTCACTCACTCACTTACTCACTCACTCACTCACTCACTCACTCACTCACTCACTCACTCACTCACTCACTCACTCTCTCACTCACTCACTCACTCACTCACTCACTCACTCACTCACACACTTCACTCGCTGCTAACCCTCCCATTTTATCGGGGCGTTGTCTGATTGGCTGTCGGCCTCTAGACCACGCCCACCCACTCGCACAATAATCCCCGACCAACGTGGATGAGTGGACGACACACACACACACGCACACACACATACACACACGTCCTTACCACCGTGTGTGTGTGTGTGTGTGTGCAGTATGTGCAAGTGTGTGCAGAGCTAACACAGTAACACACACAGTGTTGTAGGCTGCTGTTGTGTCGACTTAGTGGTGATTTTCTTTTTGTTGCCGAATTTGTGGTTTTTTGGCTATTGCAAACTGCACAAACAGCGTCCACTGGAAAATTGCAAGGTTTTGCACGCTACAGTGTTTTGTGCTAGTGTGTGTGTTAGTGTGTTAGTGTGTGTGTGTGTGTGTGTTAGTGTAAATTTGAGTGACCCCACTGAAGCTTAGTTCAGCTGGTGTGTGTGTGTGAGCGGGTGCGTGATTGAGTGTATTGCACACACGTGTGTCTAGCAGCAGAGAGGGGAGACATGTGGCGTGCCACGTGGCAGACTTGGTGCGTCGCGTGGCAAGTGACCCAGACTCTGGTGATGGTGATGGTGATTATGTGTGCATCTGTCTCGTGTGCCGATCCAAGCAGACACAATGGCAGAGGAAGTAAATGGTGGTGAGTTGACGAGTTTAAACTCACGAGTCTTAACTCTTCACAAAAATACAACAAACACATATAAATTTAAGCTCAACAGTCCAAATTGACTTGAGAAGCTAAAACTCGAGTATAAGCTCGAGAGTATATCTCGAGTATAAGATCGAGAGTTCAAACTTAGTTGAGGAGTTTAAACTGAAGAGTTTGAGTTCAAATACAGTCAGATTCCGAATGTAGTATTGGTGTTTGTTCTGAGAATTGATGGTATTTTTAAGACAAGACTATATATATTTTGTGTTGGAATGGCACAATATTTCTTGCGCCGTAGTGGAAAACTAGCTCCAAAATACATAATTGCTTTTTCCGGCTGAATATTTTTATTCTGTGCGTTATCACAATACCATGCCGTATTTATGAAGTTATCAAGTTATAATGTGAATATCTCACACACCCTTCTCATTCACCAAATATATTACCACACACACACACATATATATTCACATACATGCATAATGTACATGAGTATGTGTATATAGAACAAGGAATGAAGAAAGTGCATAAAACCTATAGCAATAGGTCGTGGAGTAATAACTGCAGAATGAAAATGTATTTTGTGAGCAATTCAAGCAAGTATTTAATGAGGTAATATGGTGATGATGATGATGGTGATGGCGGATTATGCCAAGATTATAAATACAGAACATCTTTAATGAAAATATCTACTGTAATGTTTTTACTTCAACCGGAATTACATGAATTCTTTAGTAAATAAATATTGAATGATTGACTGTAATCGTATATATTTGAAATATCAATGACTATAAAATGTTTATCTTCTAGAAATTTTATTATTCATTATCTTTAATTTTAATTTTAGCTAAATATCATGCGTTTTATACTGAATAGTTGTTCAAATTATTTCTTGAAGACACAAATGCTTCAAAGCTTCAACTTCAAGTTCAATGCGGCAGAGAAATTTTATATAAAAACGTTTTTGAACAGTTCAAACACACATGCACTTGCACACATACATATATATATATACACACACACACACACAGACATACATAATTACGTTTTTGTTAGAACTATATAATCCCACTAAAAACATTATTTTCATAAGCCACGTGCTTGTGAAAGTTGGGTCATCCTTTTTGCCAAACAACTTGAATTGTGTTAAAATTATGATTTAATGTGTATAGATATTATTCATAAAAATATATATTAATTTGAAATATAATGCTGCTTCGGCAAAGCGTGCATATTTTTTCTATCAGAAATGTTTAATAATTTGCCTAATGATAAACGTAATATATTGTCTCAAAAATCCATTAGCCTAAATATATAATGATTTTTAATATTGGACAAAAAACTGAGAAGTAAAAGAATTTGAATATATTATATACTTGAAAATTGAATGAATTAATTAATTAAAAATGAATCGATTTTCAAACAAATTGTCAAAGAATTATACAAGGGAAAAATCTGTGAGAAATTATTTGAATTAAGTAACATAGTTATATTTAACCACAGCTGAATAAAAAATATTTAGTAAAGTGTAGTAATAATTTTTATGTAGAATTCTTCACGTCACTCGAAGCGCAAACAAATTAAAAAACACATAATTATGATAATATTCGTGTATTTTTGAATATTTCTTAAAACACAATGCTTCACTTGGTCTTTCAGGTTTTTTTTCACTATTTCCAATTTAAATACACAAGCCTCGCTGGACTATGCAAATACACACACACACACACATACAAACATATACACACACCCACACACAAACACATACACACCCACACAAATACACACACACACACACATACATGGGCCAAGCCTCTGGTTTTTTCAGAAGCTCATCGCCGGAAATTGATGAACAATTTCGGCAGCAAAATAAAAACTTTCTTCGCCACTCTTGCACAATATACCAGCATCGACCAAAAATACGCACGCGCGATCAAGCACCAATACGTGTAGCTGATGTGTAAACTGCACGCGCATATAGAATTACAACACCTTCATGCAGAATATTCACTTTATCTCTTGGCGACAATATAAAACGATCCGCAACAATAATTTGTCCAACAGAAAAATGTGATCGCAAATTTTTGATAATCAAATTGAAATCAGGGAATCACAAATATACAAAACTTGCAGAAATAAGTAGATAAAAATATGAGCCTAAAATACGTTTTGATTTATTCTAAGTACAGTTCAGTTAAATATATTTGCTCGTGTTTTTATTCATAGGATACCTTCGTGTATATTATTTAATGAGTTAAATTTTTGTTATGACTTAAAATAAACAGCACAGTAGTTACTTGTTACTTATTACTTGTTACTTATTACGTGTTACTTATTGCTTGTTACATATTGTTCTTCTGGAAAGTTCTGTATACGCCAGCTCACGATTCTTTCTTCCAGCTCACGATATTGTGTTTTGTTCCGCCTGTTAGCGGAGATGATACACCAGCTCTTAAAAAATGGATTTCAATCTCCATTTTTGAAGATATTCACATTATGTGACATTGTAACTCTCATACGCAGTATGTTATAAAGTCTCGACACAGTGTGTGTGTCAGTGTGTGTGTGTGTGTGTGTGTGTGTGTGTGTGTGTGTGTGTGTGTGTGTGTGTGTGTATCTGTGTCAGTGTGTGTCAGTGTGTGTGTGTCAGTGTGTGTGTGTCAGTGTGTGTGTCAGTGTGTATCTGTGTGTGTCAGTGTGTGTGTGTGTCAGTGTGTGTGTGTGTGTGTCAGTGTGTGTGTGTGTGTCAGTGTGTGCCAGTGTGTGTGTGTGTGTCAGTGTGTGTCAGTTTGTGTGTGAGTGTGTGTGCCAGTGTCAGTGTGTGTGTGTGTGTCAGTGTCAGTGTGTCAGTGTGTATCTGTGTGTGTCAGTGTGTGTGTGTGTGTGTCAGTGTGTGTGTGTGTGTCAGTGTGTGCCAGTGTGTGTGTCAGTGTGTGTGTCAGTGTGTGTGTCAGTGTGTGTGTCAGTGTGTGTGTCAATGGTGGCAAAAAGTGAGACCATTGCTCGGTCTACATAGCTGGCATATATCGCCGGGCCAGACTGACTGACTGACTGACATAGTGCTGACATTTTGCACCAGTAGATACCACACACACACACACACACTGACACACACACACACACACACACACACACACACACACACACACACACACACACTGACACACACACACACACACACGCTTCCAATTGAACTTCACCACATCACCAGCCACCAGAAAGCTATTGGCTTTTTGTCGACCACATTTGTGTGTCTGTGTGTCTGTGTGTGTCTGTGTGTGTCCAGGGTGCAAAAAGTGGCCTTATCAGATATACCGGATATATATAGATGCGTTGTCGTTGAATAGACCACCACCACCACAACCACCACTACTACCATCACTGAAAAATATCACCAAATCTCTCACTAACACACTGATACTGGTACACACCACTGACACACACACTGACACACACACTGACACACACGATTTACAATCAACTAATTATTAATTGGTGCATTCACTGGTCCAACTATAATATATAAATTAAATATTATGTAATTAAGTAATTATAAAGAATATATATGCACAACTAGGAATAATATGTAAGTAACAAGTATTTTTGTTTTAATAAGCATATTGCATATATATATATATATATATATATGTTCTTGATTTTTATATATAAGAAAATTCACTCGTTCGTCACACAATTAGTTAAATTTGTCGATTTTGTCAGGGCCGTGTTCCATATGTCTAGTGATGACGATGTTCATCATGCACATGCATCATCATCGTCATCACATTCACTGGCTCATCTGCCATCATCATCATCATCGTTATCAGCAGTAAACAGCCCAGCAGGAGCTGTGTCCAATTCTCTACGAGCAGGCAGAATGAGCACTGCGCCTCGTACATCGTCGTCATTCTCGTCAATACGACGACCGGCGCTGCTCGGTCTCTACGGCCAACTCCACAAGAAGCAGCGGAGACTGGTTCGCTCCAACGATGGAGTTCTGCGAGCTGTCAGCGAGGCGGCTGTGGCGGCGGTGCGGCAGTGTCAACATCAGTTCCGTCGTCATCGCTGGAACTGCCCCACTCAAACGGCAGTGGCCACAGGCCGGCGTCTCTTCGGCCGTATTGTCAATCGAGGTGAGCAGCAGACACACACACACACACACACACGGTCTGCTCACTTGCTCACCTGCTCATCTGCTCAGTAACTCGGTATTTTATTAGTTCATATGAGCATTTGCTCACTTGTTCAATTGTATATTTTCTCACATGCTCATCCGCTCGTTTACCTGCTTGCTCATTTGCTCACTTGCTCAGTAATATATTTGTTCACTTCCACATTTACTCACTTGCTCATTTACTCACTTACTCATTTACTCACTTGCTCATTTGCTCACTTGCTCATTTACTCACTTGCTCATTTACTCATTTGCTCATTTACTCATTTGCTCATTTGCTCATTTGCTCATTTGTTCATTTGCTCATTTGCTCATTTACTCACTTGCTCATTTACTCACTTACTCATTTACTCACTTGCTCATTTACTCACTTGCTCATTTACTCACTTGCTCATTTACTCACTTGCTCATTTGCTCACCTGCTCGTTTGTTCATTTAATCACAAATTGACATTAATTACTCACTCATTCATTCATTCTCTCACTCTCAATAATTTCTGTTTCAAATAGGCCATCGACATTTGAGCTCACTGCAGAAACGACACACCACAATACTCAAATCATGCAGGAAACAAAATCACTCCCTTATCTGTCCACTTACACTCACACACACACACACACACACACACACACACACACACACACACACACACACACACAAACACACACACACACACACACTCACATGCATATATACTGATGTACACAGCCACATTATATACATGCATGTTTAAGTGGTATTATGTGCTGGGTGGGCGGAAACACACGTGGGCGGTGCAACTTCCCTCTTGCTGTTGCATGCAACATTGCTCATGAAGACGTGTGTGTGTGTGTGTGTGTGTGTGTGTGTGTGTGTGTGTTTGTGCATGTTCGTTTCGATTCCTAATCATTTTTCTTTTGTGTGTGTACGTTTTGGAATTATTTTTTTGTATAGAAGAAAAAGAGGTGTTGTTGAACAAATTGAACGTGAATACGCCCTCACCAAATACAACGTTCATTCGTACTATTATTGAAGCATATTTGGGTGTGTAACAGCCTGTGTGTGTGTGTGTGTGTGTGTGTGTGTGTGTATGTGTGTGTGTGTGTGTGTGTGTGTGTGTGTGTGTGTGTGAGCGTATATTGTAAACTTGTAAATTTGAGTTCATTGTCATTCACAAGAAATACACAAACAACAAATATTCTAGAAAACGACAAATGCAGACATAAATTCTAGCTTTGGAATTCTAGATTGTGAATTGCGTGTGTGTGTGCGTGCGTGTGCGTGTGAGTGTGTGTGTTCATCTTCTACTTTTTGATATGTCAACAATGTTTGCTGCCCCCGATAATTTGTCAACACCAGGGGTTTTGAAACACACTTGTAACGTAGTGTTTTGTAGCGTGTGTGTCAGTGTGTGTGTCAGTGTGTGTGTCAGTGTGTGTGTCAGTGTGTGTGTGTGTGTGTGTGTGACCGTTTCTACTGCTTCCTGTCAATTCTGCATGAGCAAATATGCACGAACAAATAGCGACTCCGCATTCCCGCCGAGTCAGACGGCTATGGCACTATGGCTATGACCCATGAGTCTGTGAGTCTGTGTGTGTGTGTGTGTGTGTGTGTGTGTGTGTGTGTGTGTGTCTGTGTGTGTGTGTTGTTGAGTGCACATTCCACCTGTGATATTCTGCCCTGGCAGACAGACACGCATGTATGTATGTGCATGTGTGAGTGTGTCCACGATATTCGCTGTCTGCACAGGAACCGTGCGAATATCGTTCTAAGCTGCCATTCCCCATTAGATTGAACAATTCGACATTATTTTTTGGGGAAATATTTTTCTGCAAGTGGTCAAAGGGATTCACTCAAATGTCCACAATTTCTGACGCTGAAATTTTCTCTATTTTCTACTCTAAATTTCCCCTACATTTTCCTACAATTCCCCTAAATGCTTTTTTCTAAGGGCAAATTCATGTTTTTGGTAGTTTTTTGTTGTATTTTGTTATTCTTTTCTCAGTTTTCTTGTTTAGTTTGTTTTTCTTCTGAGCCGGCGTAGTGAACCGGCGTGTGGGCAATTTCCCACTAGTGGGGAATTGATCAGTTCCCAAGTGGACAATTATATATGGTCGGACAGAAATGGACATGAATAGGGCATGAATAGGTGTGTGTGTATGTGTGTGTGTGTGTGTGTATGTGAGAGAGCGAAGGTCGTGTGAGAGACATAAAAAATACAGCACAATTTCAACACGTATATTCTCGCTGAATCTATGCGGCATCACCTTACCACATGGTATTTTATGCTAAGGTGGGCTATCATCATATGGTATCGGAGCTCAAATAACACCTGCATCCCAGCCAGATGCAATCACTCGTGAGCAG
>OU696592.1:6475426-6485426 GCA_916048095.2 Sacculina carcini | reverse complement strand
CAGGTACTAAAACAGTTCTCTTGCCGCCATGGTGACGGAACAGCGGAATTTGTACGATTCAGGTTAATTAGCGCGAGCTCAGCTGCGTCACCAGCTTTCGCCGCCAATTTGTACTGGAAGAGGACACAGTCCTCAAACACACACACACACACACACACACACACACACACACACACACACACACACACACACATAGCAAGTTTGGCTAGAGAGCCGGTAAGTGACGGTGTTGGCTTTTATAACCTAGCAGTGTATACGACGAGCGCAATGGGAGACAATTCCAACCACAAGACAAGAAGACAGAAAGAAGAAGAGAGATGAGAGAGAGACAATCACATCAGAGACAATTCCGCGTGAGCTTTTTTATGGTTGCCGCCATGGTGTGTATATGACACGTATCTACCACACCAGCTGTTATTGTGTGTGTGTGTGTGTGTGTGTGTGTGTGTGTGTGTGTGTGTGTGTGTGTGTGTGTGTGTGTGTGTTTGTGACCACCGCTTTTATCTCTGCTTTCCGTCCGGGCCGTTTCACAAGATGCTCGCAACAATTAGCTCGTGCAGATGCAGCACAGCTGGTCTTCGGCAAGAATGAAGGAAGAAATTGTGTTGAGAAATTGAGTTTGGAAATAATAGTAAAAAAGCGGTAAAATAACAATAAATTAATGATAATATTTATCAATACATAAATTACACCTCAACAACTCCACTTCTTCACATTTTCACACCTCCAAGACCTCCATATATCCATACATCCACATTTCCACAATCTTTACACTTTACCAACCTTTACACCTTCCCAGCCTTCACAACCTCCACAACCTCCAGGCACCCACACCTCAACAACCTCTACAATCTCCATATCCATACTTCAACACCCTCCAAGTCCTTCACACCTTCACGGCCTCCAAATATCCACACCTCATCCAGCTACACAATCTCCACATCCACACCTCCACAACCTTCACACCTTCAGATATTCAAACCTCAACAACCTCTATAACCTCTTAAGCCTTACCAATCAATCCTAAAAATCAATCCTAATCACGTCTCCACAACATCCACACTTTTACAGCTTCCGCAACGTTCACACCTCCACAACCTTCATACTTTCACACCTTTACAACCTTTACAACCCTCAGACCTTCACAACCTCCAAACATCCACACCTCAACCAGCTCCACAATCCCCACAATCTTCACACCTTCACAACCTCCAGACATGCACACCTCCATAACACCGCAGTAAGTCTACAACGCCTACAACGTCCATTACAATGATGACGCTTGTGCAAGACATCTGTCATCTGCCGGACGTCAAACAACAGCCGACACTGTGTGTGTGTGTGTGTGTGTGTGTGTGTGTGTGTGTGTCAGTGTGTGTCAGTGTGTATAATTACCGGTTGTTCAGCCGGGAGGTCGCGCCAAACTGCCCTCGTGACGGAAATGACAGCATGTGTGTGTGAGTGTGCGAGTGCTCGCGCAGGGCAACAGCCACACTTGAGTTTCCGGACATTTTTCAGTTCGGCACCAAAAGCCACACTTTCGACAGCAGCGGTTGAGTGAGAGGTGTGTGTGTGTGTGTGTGTGTGTGTGTGTGTGGAGGGTAGGGTGTGATAGTTGTGGTTGAACACACAGCGGGTCAATTTATGGTGTGACTGTGACACACATACA
Source organism: Sacculina carcini (assembly GCA_916048095.2). Classification (NCBI taxonomy): domain Eukaryota; kingdom Metazoa; phylum Arthropoda; class Thecostraca; family Sacculinidae; genus Sacculina; species Sacculina carcini. The sequence continues at coordinate 6,483,757 of OU696592.1, read as the reverse complement.
CATACACATACATATGCATACATGTGTAAGAATGACGCTTTTTTGCACTCGACTGAAATATGAGAATTTTGCAAATTTAACAATACGTTATTTACTGTAAATATTACTATTAATTTTATTAATATTTAAATAAGTGAGCAAGGTGAAATGGGGAGACAGTGTGAACTCCATATAAATTACACATTAAACTACAATCTCCATGCAACTTGAACATCAACAGACACACATAAAGACAGACAGACAGACAAAGAGAGAAAAGCAAGAACATTCAAAACATGATAATCGATCCTAAAACGTTCCGAAAAACTATCCCAAAAATTCTTCCTGAAATATAAAACGTACATGCTATTTTGTAACTATACATTATCTTGTACATTATGTCAATTTGTAACTATACATTATATTGTACATTATGTGTATTTGTAACCATACATTATATTGTACATTCTGCTTATTTGAAAACATACATTATATTGTACATTTTGTCTATTTGTAACTATACATCATCTTGTACATTATGTCTATTTGTAACTATACATTATCTTGTACATTATGTCTATTTATAACTATACATTATCTTGTACATTATGTCTATTTGTAACCATACATTATCTTGTACATTATGTCTATTTGTAACTATACATTATCTTGTACATTATGTATATTGGTAACTATACATTATCTTGTACATTATGTATATTGGTAACTATACATTATCTTGTACATTATGTCAATTTGTAACTATACATTATCTTGTATCTAGTGCGATGACACTGTGTTTTTACGAAGCTGCAAGTAATTCTGCTGTTTACTCGGGTACAAAACTGTGATTGCTACAATTGTGAAATGACCACTCAGAGTACAACACAGATCATAGGCGTAGTCAGATACTGATCGGGTGGGGCTAACGAAGAAATATTATCAAAACTCAATTGTTTCTCTAAGAAAGATTGCTATATAACGTTATATAGGCTTAATTGATTAAGGGGACATGCCCCTGCTGTAGCTCCTTTCTTGCTACGCCCATGACGCACATGCTGTCACACAGTGAACACAAGAGATTTCAATCTCCCTGGGATTACCTGTTCTCTCATCTCTATCTCTCTCTATCTCTATCTTCATCTCCCGCTTCGTCACAATGTATGCCAATGCATGTGCGTATGTGTGTGTGTGTGTGTCTGCTTCATTTACAATGATCCAATTAAGCTCGTTTGTCGACAATTGTCAAGAGTGCTCCAATCCCCACCATGCGTGTATGTGTGTGTGTGCGTGTATGTGTGTGTGTGTGTGTGTGTGTATGTGTGTGTGTGTGTGTGTACGAGTGAGTGCGTGGCTCAGTGTCTACTCTGATGACATCACACTGAACGCTGTAGCCAATTGACAACAAAGCCACCACACACACACACACAGACACACACACACAAACACACACACACAAACACACACAAACACACACACACAAACACACACACACACACACACACACACACACACACACACACACACACACAGACGAACCTGATATGTATAAAATATTGTTTATACTTTATTCTTGAGCATGTTTGTATATAATTTTCGCATTTATATTCTTTTTGTTTTTTTTCATATTTGTTCATTATTTAGTGTTTTCAGTTTGGGAGAATATTTTGTATGTGTGTGTGTGTATGTGTATGTTTGATGTTGATGTAGCCAATCAGAATATTCTCCTTGATATAAACATCAGGTTGAGCTGGATTACAAGTTGACAGCTCACAGTTTTATTTTGCGCGTATATTCGCCATTGTTCGGGCAAGTTTTACAGATCACTTGAGCGCTGATGTGCCTGTCAATATTTGGCCAATATTTTGTGACGTTTCGGAGCAGTCTGTCTCGATCTCTTTATTATTATTATTATATTATTAATTACAGGCAAATCCAGTAGCATGGGAAGAGTGCAAGCACTATTACCACCCTAAGGTGGCCCCATGTACCGGAAGCGCCCAAAAGATTCAGAGAGAAAGAGAGTTCGAAGTGACTGTTCTTCAGACTGTTGGTCAAAATAATGTCAATGTTTTGTGTTCGGTGCTGTCATTTTATATATTTGATATTCACACCTGTGTATGTGTGTGTATGTGTATTTTATTTATAATTTAACCATGTATTGTCATAAATAAACAATCTCAATAGATAACATAGCAACAATTGGCAAAAATAACCGTTGACAGCTAATACTCATAGACACGGCTTACATTTCTCATGTACAGATAGAAATTATATACACACATACAGTACAGATGCTCATGTACATGTACCGATAAGCACAAACAGTCACATGTACACACACACACACACACACACACACAACCATATATATACACTATTCAAATAAGTATCACAATCATATATATACACTATTCAAAAAGAATTGACTTAAGTTAAGTAGGTAAATCATTGAAATACGCGTTTATAGCTAATAAACTCTTATATATGTGTCACCTTTTTGACATCTCGTTTGATCCTGCTTCTCACACTCTCACTCCTTTCGCCAAACTATGATTCCATTCAGCTATCCATTTTCTATTCCTCCTTATTCTACTCAAAACTCATGTGTATATGTGTATGTATAAGTGCATGTCTGTGTATGTATGTATATGTATAAGTGCATGTTTGTGTATGTGTGTATATGTATAAGTACATGTTTGTGTATGTGTGTATATATATAAGTGCATGTTTGTGTATGTATGTATATGTATATATGTATTTACGCTTTGTTGTTCGTCTTTAAGTTATGCGCGCCCGTGTTTTTACAGGCGCTATAGTAAATATATGTTTGTTTGTTTGTTTGTTTGTGTATTCTGTATCCTGCGTGAATGATCGTCTGATTCTGATTTCGCGTGATTTGTTTTCCCATTCTTACTTATGGTGCCCCATGTGTATGTGTATGTTTTTTGCTTATGTATGTGTGTGTATGTCTGTGAGTGTGTGTGTGTTCCTATGTGTGCATTATGTGTTCTTACTGTTGTCACATGTTTATCTCCATCGTTGTGTTTGCCTTTTAAATTTTGTCGCGCTTCTGTGCATATTAGCGCTATAACAAATACATTGATTGATTGATTGATTGTATTTGTGTGTGTGTAGCGTGTAAGGAGACATCATTCGTGTACGCTATGATGTCGGCGGCGGTGACTCACTCAGTAGCCAGGGCTTGTGCCCGGGGAAGTATTGAGACCTGCTCCTGTGGCCTGCCCCCCTCCGACACATCACCCCCGGCAGACTGGCAGTGGGGGGGCTGTTCAGATAACAGCAGGTTCGGCTACCGTTTCTCACGGCGTTTTGTCGACGTCGGAGAGAGTGGCTCTGACCTGCGTCACGTGATCAACCGACACAACAACGAAGCAGGACGCAAGGTCACACTCATTTTTTCATTTATTTATTTATTTATTTATTGAGTCATTTATAAAGCGCAATACACACATCATGTGTCAATTGCGCTGATATATACATTTAACACCACATAAATTCATGTACAATCACATGCATATTCAAATATAGGTTTCGTATTTACAAAGCAAGACAATACAATACAGGCAGAACACATACACACACACACACACACACACACACACACACACACACACACACACACACACACACACACACACACATATACACACACAAACATATGCACATATGCACACATTCATATACACACACATATGTACACATGGAGATACACATATGTACGCATTCATATACATAAACACATAAATATACTAATACTTTTATAACAAAGTACTTGTAATAAAAATCTCAATAAATATACAAAATTAATAAAAAACATATGAATAAGGCGAAAATACAATAAAATCACCTAAGAAATAAGTACTATTTTCCAAATCGCAAATATTATATCTGATATTCAGTAAATGAAACTGGGCCAATAAGACTTTCAATATGTGTCTCCAGGCTTTTCTTATATAAATGAAAATAGATGATAATTCACTTCTCTATAAATTACACACAAACACATTTTATTTATTAACTAGCATTAAAACCCGCCCGTTGTGCGGAACAATTCATAAAAATATTGCAAATTAAAAATAAATATGGCAAACTCATGAAGACCTTAATTAATTAAAAAGTCTAAATTTCATTATTTTTAATTTTATTTTGACAAAATATTTTCACTCAGCCCGCCTCATATTTAAACCCGCCCGACGTGAGGAATAATTCAGAACTCGAACACCATCCGTTCTGGTTCTTGAAGTCAAATCCTTTAGTTTTGTATATGAATTCATTCTATACGGTGAAATTAAACGTTTTATTGCTGCCCGCGGGACATTTTTATTTCATAAAAATGAGCCATCGCTTCGTTTGCGTTTCAAGCCCCTGATCATTGAACCAGCGAACCATGAACCAGCGCAATTATGTCACCTCATATTCAAGCATACATACACAGACAGACAGATAATTTCTTCTTTATGTATATATATAGCATTAAAACCCGCCCGTTGTGCGGAGCAATTCATACAATAAAATTCATATCAAATCCATAAAATATAATGAATACAAATTGAAAACCAAAAAATGTAACCTATAAATATCTTAACCAATATAAAAGTCTGAATTTGAATATTTTTGTTCTTATTTTGACAAATATTATCCCTCAACCCGCCTGATATATAAATCTGCCCGTCGTGTGGTATAATTCAGAACACAAACACGAAACAAACAATGAAAGATGATGAAATCTTTTCATCAGAATGTTTCCAAACTATATTTATTACTTAACATCATTCCCCAATATCATTTGCTTAAGTACTATTTCACTTTTACCGCTATAATATTTATTGTTAAAATTTATATATTTTCCGCTATCATTAAAACCCAATATAACCTGAGTCAAACCTACCCAACCCAACCCAACCATCCAATCTTGACCGCTCTCAGCCTAGTCTGAGGTGATTTAACTGATTAGTTTGTGATCACAAAATATACTGATGCGATCATAATTTGTAATCAGAAGACTGAGATTATCTACCCCAGGGGTCCCAAACACGCGGCCCACCAATACTTATCCCGCCAATATAGTATCGGAACCAAACTGTAAGGCAGCTAAATTCACATTTGTTGCATAATGCGATATAATTATACACCATTATCATATTATCTCATGATTCCCGGTTAATGCTTCCACTAATGCATCATATTCCTACAGTTGTTATTTTTTAGATTACACCGATATTACAGCCCTTGATATTACAGCCGATATTATATTATGCAATCTATATTCTGCTACGTATTATTCTTAATACATATATCATCAGATCGCAAAATATATTTAAAGGTTCACATCATTCTCCAAAATCATTTGCTTAAGAGCTATTCTACTTTTATCGCTAGAATATTTACTGCTAGCAAAATATCATATACCTCGCTATCATTTAAACCCACTCTTTATAGATACATTCAAGCCCGCCCGTCGTGCGGAACAGTTCATAAAATATAATTAATATTCAATTCATAAAAAAATTAGTGAAAATTGAAAAAGAAAAACAAACCCATAGGAAAGTTTTAGCCAATATAAAAGTCGAAATGTGAAATTTATGTTTCAATTTAGAAAACATGTTTTTTCACAACCCACCTCTTATTTAAAGCTGCCCGTCGTGCGGAATAATTCAGAACTCAAACACGAAACAAACACAAAGAAAATGGATGAAAAACGACCAACAGAAAAAGTCAAATTTGTAAATTCTTGTTTTAATTATTGACGATGTTTTTCCCTCAACACTGCTCAAATTCACACCCGTCCTTCGTGTGTAGTAATTCAGAAGCGTAACACTATCGAAACAATGAAACTTTCTGTCATCTCTATAATTCCAGATTTATGCGTCCGCTAAAACAGCATATGCATATAGTTGGCATTGCATGATATTACAGCCCATATCCTTATGCAGCTTAAGCGTATGCAACTTGAAATTAAACCAATTAAATTACACAGTAAAATTCAGTAGTTTACTTTGTTCCCAGCAGCATTTTATCCGCCCGTCGTCATTAATTAAACTGTACGCAATAAAACCACACCATCCATGCTTGGAGATAATATGATGCATTCATAATTGTGATTGGGCTTCAGTGAAATTTAATCAGTGTATATTCCTGTGTAATCGCAAGGGCGCATAATAGCTGTCAAATTGGCAACATGACATTTTGACTTTACACCGCCGTAACTTCCTTCAGATACACTTTGGAAAATTAAGAATTATACCGTACTGTAGAAAACAAAATTTCTAGCACGATGGTATAATTAATTTTAATGTATGACAAACAGTTCCTGAGAAATGGGTATAAAAATGAATCAATTGTAGTCACCCGGTGATCAAGTGTAATTTTGGATGTATTTGAGAATTTTGCCAATTTTACACGTTTTTTGTATCATTTGTGGGTATAAATTACACCTTTTCTTGTAGAACACAAAATTCTCTACACAGTAGTATATTCCTGTGTAATCGCAATTGCGCATAATAGCTGTCAAATTGGCAATATGTCCTTTTAACTTTACACCGCCGTAACTTCCTTCAGATATACTTTGGAAAATGAAGAATTATACCGTATTGTAGAAAACAAAATTTCTAGCACGATGGTATAATTAATTTTGATGTGTGACAAATAGTTACTGAGAAATAGTAGAAAAATGAATTAATTTTAGTCACCCGGTGTTCAAGTGTAATTTTGGATGTATTTGAGAATTTTGCCAATTTTACACGTTTTTTGTATCATTTGTGGGTATAAAATAGAATATTTCTTGTAGAACACAAAATTTTCTACACAATAGTTAAATTTTTATAGCTGTACCATTTCTGGTTTATAAGGAATATATAGCGGAATATTTACCAAAATATTCACGGTTTCCAGTGCTAATTTTGCATTTTTGACTTTGTCATTTTGACTTCACACCGCCGTAACTTTTTTTTAATACACTCTGGAAAATTAAAAATTATACCGTGCTGTAGAAAACAAAATTCCCAGCATGATGGTAATATTTATTTAGATGTGTCATAGTTAGTTGCTGAGAAATAGAGAAAAAAGTACAAAAAATCGGACGCGTCGAGCTTAAATATAATTTTGAATGTAGACTGAAATTTTGTCATTTTTACATATTTTATATTTAATTTTTGGATATTAATTATAGCCTATCGTGTAGAACAGAATATTTTCTACACAGTGGTATAATTTGTTTGGCTGTACCATTTCTGGTTTATGAGGAGTAGATGTAGGAATATTGACCAAAATTTTCGCATTTTTCAGGGTTCATTTTGTCTTTTCACCGCGATAACTTTTTTTGATTTTATTTTTAAAATTTTAAATTTATCCTATCGTGTAGACAAGAAATTTTCCAACGTAATGGTATAAATTGTTGGCGGGTACACTAAGTGGTGGCCGAATAATAGCTGATAGAAAATGGACCAAGGAGGGTGGGACAGACAAACACACAGACAGACAGACACACAGAGGATCTGTTTTATATATATAGATATAGATATTTAGAGAAAAAGAGTACGTATGGTTAGATATGGTTGAATAGGGAAGAAAATAGTGGACAGGAAAATGAATAAATTGTTGGATATGTTCTTGTGATGCGTTGAAGTCACTTAACTGCACTGCTCTTTGTTACTGATACTGTTACTGTTACTGATACTGTTACTGTTACTGTTACTGTTACTGTTACTGTTACTGTTACTGTTACTGTTACTGTTACTGTTACTGTTACTGTTACTGTTACTGTTACTGTTACTGTTACTGTTACTGTTACTGTTACTGTTACTGTTACTGTTACTGCTACTGTTACTGTTACTGTTACTGTTACTGTTACTGTTACTGTCACTGTCACTGTTACTGTTACTGTTACTGTTACTGTTACTGTTACTGCTACTGTTACTGTTACTGTTACTGTTACTGTTACTGTTACTGTCACTGTCACTGTTACTGTTACTGTTACTGTTACTGTTACTGTCACTGTCACTGTCACTGTTACTGTTACTGCTACTGTTACTGTTACTGTTACTGTTACTGTTACTGTTACTGTTACTGTTACTGTTACTGTTACTGTTACTGCTACTGTTCTATGCTACTGTTACTCTTACTGTTACTGTTACTGCTACTGTCACTGATACTGTTACTGTTACTGTTCTATGTTACTGTTACTGTTACTGTTATTTGCGCTTCTGCATACAGTATTACAACAAAATTATGCCTATATCTGCTTCTTACACTTAGAAAATGACAGTTGGCCGCTTAAGATTTCTATTCATTTTAACAATTAATATTGCTATTAATATTATAAAAGTTCAT
>OU696592.1:6440426-6472926 GCA_916048095.2 Sacculina carcini | reverse complement strand
TTTTAGTATTTATAATTAACATAGCTTGAGGTTGTAAGAGTATGTGTGTGTGTTTGTGTGATTGTGTGTGGGTGTATGACTCTTGTGCTTGAGTGTGTGCATGTGTGTGTGTGTGTGTGAGCGCTTTTGAGACCCTCGGTTGAAGAGCGCGATCTAAATGTCATAATCTAATCTAATGTAATGTAATGTAATTTGTGTGTGTGTGTGTTTCATAGGTGGTTGTGAGCAGTGTTCATCGTCAGTGCAAGTGTCATGGACTGAGTGGAAGCTGTACTGTGAAAACCTGCTGGCAACAGCTATCCAGTATTGAAACCGTGGGCGACATGATCAAACAACGCTTCGATCAAGCCACCAGAGTGGAAGCTATTAGCGACGATAGTGGCGCCCCCACCTTGCACGACGGCCATCCGCGGAAACACAACCAGAACCGGAGAAGACAGAGCAGATTTGCCAACCAGCAGCTTCTTCGTCCTGCCAACCACAGTCGTAGACGGGCCGGAAGCAGACAACTGGTGTATAGAGACGATTCACCAGATTTCTGCCATAAAAACCTGCGTCTGGGCTACTCGGGAACACAGGGCCGACTGTGCAACAACACCTCACAGGGTGCTGATGGTTGCGAACACCTGTGCTGCGGACGAGGCTATCACACGGAGGCCAGACAGGTGCAGAGGCGGTGTGAGTGCTCATTCAAGTGGTGCTGTGAGGTGGAGTGTAAGGTGTGCCGCTCCACAGTGTATGAACACCGCTGTCTGTGATGTCTGTGATGTCCGCATGTGATGTAAGCGTCAGAATGAATGTTGAAAGCGCGATGGAGATGCAAGGCTGTGGTTTTAACAAGCGATTTCACGTGACAATTGTCTGCAACATCCTCCCTGGACTGATTTTAGCATTTTCCCACCTATTTGAGCACAGTTGTTTTGTACGCGAAAAAATTATGCCAATTCCTGCCCGATATTCAACATACACAAACACACACAAACACACACAAACACATACACACACACACACATACACTATTTGAATCATTGCTCAATTGACGTTAGTTGTTTGCATCTCAAGATAAATTTTTTTAGGAGCTCAAGTAATTGAAACATAAGTAACATGAATCGCTTGATACTTGATCAAAAGTTTATTAAAATTGTTTTACTTCACAATGCTTCTAAATATTCCTTATTAGAAGTATCTGTTTTTATTTTTCGCTAAAAATTGCTGAAATTCACTGAAATTTCACCGTCTGGAAATCCCTAGGCAATTTTATCTCAAAAAGTTATCCAATAAATATTCAATCGTTTTTGAGAAGAACATTTAGCCAATTTTACAAGAACAAAAAAAACCGACTCAACTATATTGTTGCAACAAAGATACCAGCATTGAATTATACGCTAATTCACGGGCTCAACCTCAGTGACTCTTTGAGTAATCGGCGTTAGTAACAGCTCATTCAGTAACATCTTACTCATGCACCCCTCTCCCTCTAGTCATCACACACTTGCATAACACCCCATCACGCACTTGCATAACACCTCACACACCTGCGTTCAGTGTCAGTGTGTGTGTGTGTGTGTGTGTGTGTTATATGTGTGTGTGCGTGCGTGTGTACTTCCGTCTATATTTGCGCGTGTGTGTTATTCGGTGTGTGTTATGTGTGTTTGGAGTTTGTGTGTGTGTGTGTGTGTGTGTGTGTGAATATGTTATTCGACGCTAACAGAAAATATGGAGTGCTGCGTAACACTCCTTCATATTATTGTATTCATATGCTAGTTGTGATGTGCCATTTATCAACTGGACTGACACGTGAATATGTTTGTCCAAATGTCCGGTGATTTTGTCCACGCAATACCTCGTGGATTATTTGCTTGGGCGCTTTATTTTTCCACTTTTATTGTCAAATTTGTTTGCATGTGTTAATTTTTAAGCGCGCTTGAATTAACACAACCAGTGAATCAATTGTGTATTATCGTGTGTGTGTCTGTGTGTGTGTGTGTGTGTGTGTGTGTGTGTGTGTGTGTGTGTGTGTGTGTGTGTGTGTGTGTGTGTGTGTGTGTGTGTGTGTGTGTGTGTGTGTGTGTGTGTGTGTGTGTGTGTGTGTGTGTGTGTGTGTGTGTGTGTGTGTGTGTGTGTGTGTGTGTGTGTGTGTGTGTGTGTGTGTGTGTGTGTGTGTGTGTGTGTGTGTGTGTGTGTGTGTGTGTGTGTGTGTGTGTGTGTGTGTGTGTGTGTGTGTGTGTGTGTGTGTGTGTGTGTGTGTGTGTGTGTGTGTGTGTGTGTGTGTGTGTGTGTGTGTGTGTGTGTGTGTGTGTGTGTGTGTGTGTGTGTGTGTGTGTGTGTGTGTGTGTGTGTGTGTGTGTGTGTGTGTGTGTGTGTGTGTGTGTGTGTGTGTGTGTGTGTGTGTGTGTGTGTGTGTGTGTGTGTGTGTGTGTGTGTGTGTGTGTGTGTGTGTGTGTGTGTGTGTGTGTGTGTGTGTGTGTGTGTGTGTGTGTGTGTGTTACTAATATATCCTACTGTCATTCGAACGCTGTTGTTACCAAAATATTCATTCGAAAAAAATTAAACAAAATTGTTGGAAATTCTAGTTAATCTTATACAAGTTCTGGTACATGCCGCAGAAAACATGCAGAAAACATGTAAAAATATATAAATGAACAGCAGAACACATGTTAAAATATATAAATGTTTAAGTGTACTCAATTTCATTTTTGACAAAATATTCTTACATAAGCCAATATGGAAGAGAAAGAAAAGGATTTATTTGAAGAAAAAAACATTCTGGAAAAAGAGAGTAAATCTCGTACAATTGCTGATATGGGTCCTCGACGATAAGTTGATCGGGAAAAGTCGACTATTTAATGAACACACATCGCATTGACTAAGTATGTGTGCATTCACTTTTTCTACTGTGGTGCAATTAAAAACATACTGCTTGAGTGCGCCATGCATATTCTGGCTACCTGAAACACACACACACACACACAGACAGACAGACAGACAGACAGACAGACAGACACTGACACACACAAACACACATACACAGACAGACAGACAGACAGACACACACACACACACACACACTAACACACACACACACACACACACACACACACACACACACACACACACACACACACACACACACACACACACACACACACACACACACACACACACACACACACACACACACACACACACACACACAGACACTGACACATACTGACTCACACTGACAAATACTGACACACACACACACACACACACACACACACACACACACACACACAGACACACACACACACACACACACACACACACACACACACACACACACAGACACACACACACACACACACACTGACACACACACACACACACACTGACACACACACACACACACACAAGTGTGACCCCACTCGGTTGCATATTGGAAGGCAAGCGAGGCGTTGTGGCGGTGTAATTGAAGTGGCGGCTTGATTTCTGCATGATGACGTCACACCGGTCGTTGCAGACTCAATCAGACACAGCGACGCTGACTATGATGACTGCAGCAACTGGCGGATCCAGGCACCCCCCCCCCTCAAATGTTTCCATCAACTCCTCATAACCAAGAGGTTCATTAAAAGAAGTCAAGAAAAAAATCCTTTTGTCAAATTTATTGATATAAACATTATCGCAAAGCATATTTGCACATTATTGTGTATGTAAATGTGTGTATATATAATTGAAAAACGCCACACAAATCATGACCTTCACACGATACCTAGTCACTCATACATAATTCAGCCCCCCAAAATTGTTCTCTGGGTTCGCCACTGACGACAGGTTGATATTTGTGGCTTGATAGCAAACAGCTGCTGTTATTTCCCAGTCATTATTACTCGGTGCATATTGGTGCGACTCAAAATCAATGTGTTTTCCATTTTCGTGCCGAAATGTAAAAGTCACCGATATGCGTGTTATTATATATTGTAAAATTAATGCCATGCATTGGTAAAAGTTGACATTTAAAAAAAAGTGAGTGAGCACAAGGAGGCATAAAAGTTGAGTGGAAAATGACTTTGTTGTTCCCGCACTTCCGGTAATTATTCGCTTCAAAATGACACCTTTTTACTCAGTATTATATCCTTTGCTTGAAAGAGCATTCTAGCTCGACAAATACAGAGCTCCGCTTTCAAACCAGAAACCAAATTTTCACTAGAAATGCTGCCATTTCTAAATAATTTCCAGAAATATATATAATATCAATCAGCTTTCTGGCTTGAGATAACACTTGAATTGTTGAATTGAATTGTTACTGTTCTAAAAAGTGATTACAATATTTCTAAAAATATAATCTCCTTCAAAAAATGCAACAAATCAAATTTATATATATTCGTCGAGTACCCCATTTATGGTGACTTTTGACGTTGTCATGGCAACAGCAGTGCTATCTATAAAAGACTCGTGAAGTGCTTTTCAGCAGGAAAAATACAATTCTGGCGCTGCTCTCGCCATTTTTGGAGTCTTGATATCGTGAGAAATCTGTAGTTTGAGAACAAACAACGTGTAACTAATTAAAAACGCATTTGCACGCTTTATATATAAACTGTTGCAATATAGTTCGGGTTCCTACCAGAAAGTAAAAGTTAAAACAAATGTATATTAATATGATTTGCTTCCATGCCAAAAATATTGAATAGTGAACCTAATACCATGAAATAATTATTTTGCTCAAAAATGAATAAATATACAAAGTGAACATGACTTATCAAATATAAATTAAAAATATAGAATTGGCATATTTGTAGATGAGACTGGCGCTGTTGATTACTGACGCATCTGACCCAGGATTTACTCACGTAATGTGACTTTAGGGTTGTGTTTTAAGGTAAGTTGTTGATCAAGATATTATATTAATTTTTAACGAACAATTTATGTTTTGTGTATGATTTTTTATATTAGATGCATATTTTGAATTTAATCAATGCTTTTCTTGGGGTTATATCGGTTTATTGCAATTTTTTTTATCGGTGCATTTAAATTTATTAAATGGGACTACTTTTCACTATCTTGCGATAAAATGAAACGCACACTCATGCATAATATAATTTGTAGCGATTGCAGCTGTGTTTGTGTTGCAGCTTTTTTTCCTTTCTGTGAATTTTCTACTTCTTTTCTCACATCTTGATATCGTGTACTGCTGTTTCTCATTGTTGTCTCTTTCGCGCTTGTTTCTGTGTGAGCGCTATACAAATACATTGTTGTTGTTGTTGTTGTTGTTTGAATTGCGCTTTTTTCTGTTTGATCAACAGTTTTCCTGATAAATATCATGGACGTTGACAAGGAGAGACAAGAACTGGAGGAAATTGAACTAAATGTAAGTAATTTCATCAAGTTCTATTGTGCTGAGACTTTAGTGATGATACTTTTCTTTCTCACTCACAGCAAACATAGTAACACACACACACACACACACACAAACACATTGTATATTTCTGTTTTTTTATGTTTCTGTCGTGGTGTTTGTTAATGTTTGTCTTGATGTTTGTTTATGTTTCTGTCTTGATGTTTGCTGATGTTTCTGTCTTGATGTTTGTTTATGTTTCTGTCTTGATGTTTGTTTATGTTTGTCTTGATGTTTGTTAATGTGTCTGTCTTGATGTTTGTTAATGTTTGTCTTGATGTTTGTTTATGTTTCTGTCTTGATGTTTGTTAATGTTTCTCTCTCAAGTGTTTGCTGATGTTTCTGTTTTGATGTTTGTTAATGTTTCTGTCTTGATGTTTGTTGGTGTTTCTCTCTCAAGTGTTTGTTAATGTTTCTGTCTTGATGTTTGTTGATGTTTCTGTCTTGATGTTTGTTGATGTTTCTGTCTTGATGTTTGTTAATGTTTCGTGGTGTTTTTTATGTTTCTGTCGTGGTGTTTTTTATGTTTCTGTCGTGGTGCTTGTTAATGTTTCTGTGTTGATGTTTGTTGGTGCTTCTGTCTTGATGTTTGTTAATGTTTCTTTCTTGATGTTTGTTGATATTTCTGTCTTGATGTTTGTTGATATTTCTGTCTTGATGTTTGTTAATGTTTGTTAATGTGTCTGTCTTGATGTTTGTTAATGTTTCTGTTTTTGGTGTTTGTTAATGTTTCTGTGTTGATGTTTGTTGGTGCTTCTGTCTTGATGTTTGTTAATGTTTCTTTCTTGATGTTTGTTGATGTTTCTCTATCAAGTGTTTGCTGATGTTTCTGTTTTGATGTTTGTTGATGTTTCTGTTTTTGCTGTTTTTAACGTTTGTCTTGACGTTTGTTGATGTTTCTGTCGTGGTGTTTTTTATGTTTCTGTCTTGATGTTTTCTGATGTTTCTGTCTTTGATGTTTCTTGATGTTTCTGTCTTGATGTTTGTCGCAGACGATTGACTCCGAGGTACCAGAGGAAGTGTACATCAAGTTGATGTTGTGTTATTTGCTGCAGAATGATATGTCAGTGATCTAACGCTACACTAATTGTTCTCACCCGCTTTATTTATCTATTCATAAAGCCTGCTAGCGTGTAGATCGTGCCCGGTATTGAAACGACCGCTTTAAACAAAGTACAAGTGAATATATAAAGACAATGGCAATCGAAGGCATATAATATAATATTGTAAACAACATACACACATGGTTATGTTTGACGGTAACAACGAAGCAGATGTTCACGCAGTTTAGAGAAGAATGAGATGTAAGAGTTAGCAGTCGCAATGTGAGAAGCAAGCTGGTTGAAGAGACGAGGAACATGAAATTGAAAAACAGACTAAACGCCGGTTGTTGAAGCTGCTAAAATTCTTGTCTACAAAACACTTTCTAGGGAATATTGACAAGCTATTGTGTTTATGCATGGATTTTTTATATTTATTGAGCAGTGTGGGCGGAGTGACATTATGAAGTGTTATCTGATGTTTATTGTTATTCATTTATTATTTTCTCTTTCGAACTCTCTTTCTCTCTCTATATCTTTTGGTTAGCTTCCAGTACACATGGGGTCACCGCAGGGTGGTAATAGTGCACTTGCACTCTTCCCCCATGCTACTGGATTTGCCTGTGTAATTAATAATAATAATGATGTGCAAAATGGCAAGTCTTCCACAAGTTCATTAGCCTAGTTACTATGTCACAGCTGAACTTAGTAACTCAGTTTACAGTTTAATGATAGAACTATTGCTCATGAGGTCCGCGGCTCAATTCTGGTTCGGGTCTTTTCATTTACGCCCTCCATTTGTGTATGTCTGTTGGTTCCACAGTGATTGGGAACCTAGCGGGGTGTCCTCGTGTATAATTTCAACAGACGCTCCTAAAAGTATAATTATCTCCAGCTAATTTTCTATGTTGATAATATTTAAATAGAAATAATGTTCTCAGTTTCATGTAAATATCACATTAAATAGTCGTTTTTCCGCCATCTATAATATCTATCTATAACATCTATAATATATATAATATCATCTATAATATCTATCTATGGGTAATTTCCCTGTCTGGTGGGGAATGGAAGAGTTACCAAGTGGGAAGCTAAAGGTCGGACAGAACAGTACAACTATGTGTGTTTTTATCAATTAAAATTCGTATATGATTGCTTCTAATGACCTCTAATGACATTTACTTTGATGTAACAACTGAATTTATTGAATTTATCAGCGCTGTATTGTGTGGAAAATGAAGAGATGGTTCATTAAGAAGTGGGGAATCAGAGAGAGAAAAAAGTTAAGAACTACTGGCTTATATAATTTCCTGGTCATTAACACAATATTTTTCGGAAAAAACTTGATTTAAATTAATCGATATACAAGCTTGAAAATGTCATGAGAAGTTATCGTACTCAATATAATTACGGGAGGTAATGGGCTGAACAACTCCATGTGTGTTTTTGTGTGTTTGTGTGTATGTCTGTAGTTGTAGTGCCAAATTCTTGTGGCGGCGGGCGCCTGCCTGTTTGAAGACTGACAGGGACGATTCTGCGGTGCTATCTCGTCTCTGGCACGTGGCTCAGTGTATGAGTACTCGCCGCTGGCCACTGGTGCATGATACACTGCAACAAACAGTCTGGCCCTCCTCTCTGCAAGCTCGCATCTTGCAACTACAAGGTCACTCACACTGACACACTGATACACTAACACACTGATACACTAACACACTGATACACTAACACACTAATACACTAACACACTGATACATTAACACACTGATACACTAACACACTGATACACTAACACACTGATACACTGACACACTGATACACTAACACACTGATACACTAACACACTGATACACTGACACACTGATACACTGACACACTGATACACTAACACACTGATACACTAACACACTGATACACTAACACACTGATACATTAACACAATGATACATTAACACAATGATACACTGACACACTGATACACTGACACACTGATACACTAACACACTGATACACTAACACACTGATACATTAACACAATGATACATTAACACAATGATACACTAACACACTGATACACTAACACACTGACACACTAACACAATGATACACTAACACACTGATACACTAACACACTGATACACTAACACACTAACACACTGATACACTAACACACTGATACACTAACACACTGATACACTAACACACTGATACACTAACACACTGATACACTAACACACTGATACACTAACACACTGATACACTAACACACTGATACACTAACACACTGATACACTAACACACTGATACACTAACACACTGATACACTGACACACTGGTATACTAACACACTGATACACTAACACACTGATACACTAACACATTGACACACTGACACACTGATACACTAACACACTGATACACTAACACACTGATACACTAACACACTGATACACTGACACACTGATACACTAACACACTGATACACTAACACACTGATACATTAACACAATGATACACTAACACACTGATACATTAACACAATGATACACTAACACACTGATACACTAACACACTGATACACTAACACACTGATACACTAACACACTGATACACTAACACACTGATACACTAACACATTGATATACTAACACACTGATACACTAACACACTGATACACTAACACACTGATATACTGACACACTGATACACTAACACACTGATACACTAACACATTGATACACTAACACATTGATACACTAACACACTGATACACTGACACACTGATACATTAACACACTGATACACTAACACACTGACACTGACACACTGATACACTAACACACTGATACACTATTGTTGTTGTTATTATTGTTGTTGTTGTTGTTGTTGTTGTTGTTGTTATAAGAGAGTGCGCGAGCTGGGGTGATGTTCCTGCTGGCGACTGCCTACTCCTCAATATCTGTCAGTCGAGCCGGCTCCATGCTGGGATTCTCTGATGATGATGTTGACCAGTGTGTGAACATGTTGAAGGAGAAGGGCTGGCAAATAGACGGAGATATGGCGTCGCCCTCTTCATCCTCCTCCTGCTGCGGTCACTTGCCGTCTTCAACAACGTCAGGATCGGCCAGGGATTGTGGGGAGAATGGAGAAGATATGTTGGAGGTTCTCACGGAATATGTCTCTTTCCTGGAGACTTGAGATGATGTCAAGAGAAAGAGATTGAGAGAGAGTGTGTGTGGAGAAAAGAAACAGTGCCACATTTAAACAAATAAACATTGAAGAAATATATTTCACAAAATTTGATTATGAAATATATATGCACATTCTTAATGGTTTTCATCAAATAAAGTGGCTAATTTTTATTGAATCGAATTGTTTGAGTGAATACAAATTGGAAACATCTAGAAATATAAAATCAGTTTTTCATACTAATATAAGAAAAGACAACTAAATTATGTTCTTTTATGACATTTAAACGACCAAAAATTATGTAAAATACACAAATAAACACAGTTTGTTTTTGTAAACGTTAAACTTTTTTTTAAAGCAGTTGTGGGTTGCGATATTTTCAGATATTTCTCTGATGAAGTTTGACTAAGTGTTGTTTCATATGATGTATGTATCATGACTGTTATTGTGTTATTTTCTGTGCGTGTATTTGTGTGATAATATATGATTCATTTCTTGTTGTTTTTTGAGTCATTTTATTTTACAGCCAGTTGAACAAAAAAATTACATGTGTTATTCTTGTTTGTTTCTATATTTTATACATTATAAGATTCTGTTATATGTAAGATTACATCTCTATCATTTAACTCGATGGAAATTTGCTCTTAAATGTGAGTTTTTTCAGTGGGTAATTTGCATTGGTCTTGAATAAGCTCTGAAATGTTTTCTATTTATAAAGAGTATAGTTGTTTAGTAATAATAATTTCTCTATTTAATCATAACTGGCTTTTTCATTTAGCTATTTATTGGTTGAAAATTTCCTCTTGTGTCAGTGAGTGTAGTGAGGACTCACACAGCCGTGTCAACAAGTGACATTTCATTTTCACCTGGAACGCGTGCCACATGGGAGAGGGCACCCACAGAATATGACTAAATACAGCCACACTGGCTTGTGTGTGTGTGTGGTCGTTGTATGGCATGAAATAGCGACCCCATTCCTTACTGTATGTGTATGTGTGTGTGTGTGTCAGTGTGTCTGGCGGTATGATGAGTAATGTTTTGTCTGGTCTCTTTGTCATTGTGCTAGTAACATCGTGGAAGTAACTCATTTCTAGTGCGTTGTCATACACACACACACACACACACACACACAAACACACACACACACACACATACACATTAAGTCAGATGCACATATATTTCACACTACTGCACAATCTTCATTTTAAAACAACGAATTCATTTTATTTGTTAATTAATTGACTTCGTATTTTTTCTTGCATATTTTTCTGGAAGAAGATTTGTTGTCGCTACTGAATAATAACAAAAGTGTCGTTCAATATAATGAAACAGCAGCAAACAAGAAACCAACACACACACACACACACACGCTGTTTAGTTCAGCAAAGTTCGCTGATCCGGTTTCGATCAATGATCCGGTCTTGTCACGTGTTATCGTCTTCTCTTTTTGTCTTTGTCTTGATCGTTTTCTTGGCGAGGCTGGTTGTCTACTATCTTGCTGAGTTGTTGGCAGGACGAGGAGAGGTGGTGTTTGGAGGTGTGGCAGGTGGTAACACACGAGCTGCACCGCCCATTCTCATGAGGCTGGCGCTCTCAAGAGAATCGAAACTCATTTCTGCGCTGATATTAGTCTCGGACGGTGCACGAATTAAGTTGGCAGGGACACCTTGGACGTTGTTTGGTGCTCCTTGATGTCCATCAGCGCCGCGATTTTTTCCCACATCTGATTGAACAATGCCTCCGTAATCAGTTGTGTGTGTCTGGGGAAACGGCTGAGGTGAATTTATCAGCGGCTCGCGATCGAGCTGCCGCTGTTGACGTCTGGCTCGAGCTCTTGCTGCCCACGTCAAATACACCAGTACAATTACGACCAGCGACACCGTAGCAGCCACGCTACCCGTCACCATGAACGCTGTTTCAATGAGCTCTGATTCGATGGCTGATCGTGCGTGGCGAGACTCGAGGTAGTAGGGCGGCATGGGGTCGGCACGCTGCAATTGTCGTAGTTCTGCCCACAGCTTGTCGACGGCTGCGCGCGCGCGAGCTGCGTCAGCAGACGGAAGGATTTGAAGTGCCGGTCGGAGGCCCGATTTCAGCCAGTCGGTCTGCACGTAGATCAAGCGTCGTGCGAAGGAGATCCGCGCTCGCCAACCGGTCATGTGCGTGGCCAAACGCCAAAAACAGCAGATCATATCGGTGATACTCGACATAAGCAAGGTGGAGTTGAGGGGAACGTGGTGACCTCCCGGGAAGTCCACCGTGCGCGAGTTCTTGTTGATGAGTGGAGGGTGAATTTCAATGGCGTTTTGACTGCTGCTGTTGTCCACCAACGACTCATCGTGTCCGGTCATCTCCACACATTTGACCTCACATCGAGACAACCAGGAAGGAACGTCGACCTCCTCGTTACAATTAACCGTTTCCAGCTGTATGACCGCTAGCATTGCTAGCAGCACGAAATATACTGTCGAATACATTTCAATTTAGACTATAAGAAATTACACTCAGCTATGAGATGATGATATAATTTTATTTGGAAGACGAAATTATGTCAGCGACAAAAATGATGAAGTCATTTCGACTTAGACTAAATAAGTCTTGAGAAAACTTGGCAGGAAGTTTTATTTGAAAACACATGCAGAAATGATTCACTTACCTCTCATTTGAGAAAAAATAATATTTTTAACTAGAAATACAAATGTATGTAAATTCTGAATATAATTAAATATTAATTTATGGAGAAAATGGCTAAAAACAAGTAGCTTAGTTTCTCACTAAACAAGTTTTCATTTTTTTTCAAATTTTGGTTTGCAAGAATTACATTGTGCTACCGTGTTAATGCGAAAATCGTAACGTTATTAAATAAATACTTAATAACATTTATTCGCGGTAAATTTGCGATTTTAAAGCAAATCATGTAATTGATGATCGCTTAATAAATAATTTTATTCTGATAAATCTTTACCAAAGTACCTCACAATAATTTGACATTCAAAACGTTTATAATTTTAGCTGCAAAAATTTAAGCTTCTTGATTTTATTGGTTTGTTTATGATATTGGCTCTTAACTGAGTCATTTTCAAGACACAAAATCAATAAAAAAATTAATACTGGAAGTATGTATTTTAATGACGAGATTTTAAACTCGATATCTCTGTAATATAAATATTATTTTCGCCCAAAATTACATCTCACACGTGGAATGATGTAGTCTGCACTTTCTGTTTATTTTTGCACAT
The DNA here is from genome assembly GCA_916048095.2 of Sacculina carcini. NCBI lineage: Eukaryota > Metazoa > Arthropoda > Thecostraca > Sacculinidae > Sacculina > Sacculina carcini. The sequence goes on along the minus strand of OU696592.1, from coordinate 6,460,084 downwards.
AAAATGTCGCTTGGCAAACATTAATTTAACATGCTGTCTTGCAATGCAGAATATCAACAAAACCATCTACCATTACTGCAAAACGACCAAAGTTCACAGCCACACACACACACACACACACACACACACGTAAAAAATAATCGTGTGCATGCATATTCTCACTTTCGTGAGTGAGTGTGTGTGTGTGCCCGCGTGTGAAAGACACACACACACACACACACACACACTCACTCACTCAGCGGTATCGGAGTTCAGTCGATGCTGGACGGGTGTGGGGTGTTGTTGTCCGCTGCTAGTGTTCTTGCTGTGTGTGTGTGTGTGTGTGTGTGTGTGTATGTGTGGACACCGTTTGTGTTGTCTCGCGCCAGGGACCACGTGCCTACTGGTCGTGTCATGTGGCGCGTGTGAGGTCATTCTCGGTGACCTCTGAGGTCACTGCTGACCAATGCTGAGGTCAATCACCTTGTGTGTATGTCTGTCTGTCTGTGTGTCAGTGTGCGAGTGTGTATGTCACTCGTAGCTGCTTAAAACAAGTGCATGTGTTCAGTGGCTTCTGTTCCACTTTGTAGCGTAGTACAGGTCACGTGACCGCGATGACCTGACCCACACGTGAGGTCAACGTTCAGTGCTGGCAGTGTGTGTGTGTGCGCGTGTGTGTGTGTGTGTCCTGCGTAGTGCGAATATTCTAGTATATGAGTGCAGTTCGAGTACAGTTTCATTTTTGTTGTGATCGACATTCGCTTGTGATTTATGGCGTTCTCTGAGCGTTCTCATCTCTTTTCTTCACTTGTTTCTGTGCGCGCTCTCTGACATCGTCTCTGGCAGACTTATCATGTCTTTTCTTCAGCGATTCTTCAATAAGCACCGGCGCAGCAACGAGCGCAAACTGAATATATCGGCGCCATTCAACAACATCGTTGCGGTGAGCTCTTAGATTCATAATTGCGCAGTAGTCATGGCCGTAAATCCTGGTGGTATGAGGGGTAATACCCCCACCACAGCAAAATGACTGGGGTGTATAAGTATGCAATTATACCCCCCCCCGATAATTCTGCTGAGTTCAGCTCATTGGGTATATTATCATCAATATCAGCATAGGAAAAGAATAACAATACACGAAATATGTAACATATTATTCATATGTGAAAATTAATACTTTACGCGATATACTTTTCATTAAGTAAAGTAAAGTAAGTAAAGTAAGTAAGTACATACACATTCACACACATACACATTCACACACATACACATTCACACACATACACATTCACACATATACACATTCACCCACATAAACATTCACACACATACACATTCACACACATACACATTCACACACATACACATTCACACACATATACACATTCACACACATACACATTCACACACATGCACATTCACACATACACATTCACACACACACATTTACACATACACATTCACACACATACACATTTACATACAAACACATTCACACACATACACATTCACACACATACACACATTTACACATATACACATTCACACACATACACATTCACACACTTACACATTCACACACATACACATTCACACACACACACATTTACACATATACACATTCACACACATACACATGCATACACATACACATTCACACACACACACATTTACACACATACAGTTTCACAAACATACACATTCACACATACACATTCACACACACACACACATTTACACATTCACACACATACACATTCACACACATACACATTCACACACACGCACACACACACACACACATTTACACATATACACATTCACACACATACACATTTACACATATACACATTCACACACATACACTTTCACACATTTACACATTCACACACATACACATGCATACACATACACATTCACACACACATACATTCACACACACATACACATCTACACATACACATTCACACACACACATTTACACATATACACATTCACACACATACACATTCACACACCTACACATTCACACACACACACACAGACACATTTACACATATACACATTCACAAACATACACATTCACACACACACATTCACACATATACACATTCACAAACATACACAATCACACACACTCGACTGTCGTTTTGTTTGTATAGATTTCTATAGAGTTCATATTTGAGATTACGCTTGAGTGTATAATATTTGGAAGAAAGTGAAAAAAACACACACACGCAGAAGGCAGATGATAATCATGAACTGTAGAAGGTCACGATGATAATGTAAAGCGCTTAATATGGTGGTCTCGCTAGTGACTTATTTCTTGCTGTGTTGAACAGGTTTTCAATGTACTTGTGAATCAAATCGTTCTTTCTACTTCAAATGTGTGTGTCAAAATATTTCAGCCGTTTTCAGTACAACAACAACAACAATGTATTTGTATAGCGCTCACATAGAAACAAGCGCGAAAGAGACAACAATGAGAAACAACAGTACACGATATCAAGATGTGAGAAAAGAAGTAGAAAATTCACAGAGAAAAAAAGGAGTTAAATAAAATGAAAATAAATAAAAACATAAGTAATTGTAAATTAGAGTCATAGGGAAGCGTAAGGTGTAAGAGTGGGAGAAGTGGGATCAAAAGATTTAGCAAAAACATATTTACGAAGTGAGGAGGAAAATCTACTGAAGGATGAAGAGGAAGTGATTGAGGAAGGAAGTTAGCTCTATTATTGGACATAACATGTTGTTTCTCTTTCTATTCATCTAGAAAATTCGAGAGAAAAAATACACTTGTTCTAGCCGACTTCAAATGAATTAACTCATTCAAATAGTGTATATTAAGATTGGCTACGCTGTGGAGTAGGTAATTCATGTCTGAAATTCGTATTTTCACCGCTTTGTTCTCCGTTTAATAATTATATTACAAAAACAATTGTATTTTACCAATTTATTTCAGAGACAAGGTTACGAAGCGATATTGTATAGCGAAGAGATATCATTACTAAACGGTAATTTCATAGAAGATCAGTTAAAATAATCTTATTTCGTATTATATTGTCTATATCAACACACACACACATATTTAATAATTTGGCTATATTTATTAGCGACATTTCTGTGACGTCAACGCGATATTTATCAATTAAAAATTGATCTCAATTAATTGATATGCAAAAATGAAAATGCGAAAAATTGTTCAACTCAATACTGTTATGAGAGTTAGTGGGTCGAAAGCCACTGTACTTTTTGCCAATCTTGACCTGAGTTAATCTTGTAACCAGCTTTTTACCTGCACATTTTCACGCACTTCGCACATGAGAGAGTGTATGTGATGTATGTGGGCGTGTATTTGCTATTCGACAAGAAGGCATTGACTGATAGCTGTCAGGTAGTAAAATAGACAACTACTGTTTGGTCGGCGGGTTTTGTGATAGTCACGGCGGCGATGGCTCTTCTGTTCTGTTCTGTTCTGTTGCGTGTTCTCTTCGCCTCGCCTTGTATGCTCATTCTGTGTGGCGTCAGTCAACTATGCAGTGTCAACTGGGTGTGTTGCACGTGCTGTTGCAAGCCTGTTGCCACTCAATTTTTACGGCAACTTTATTGTGACGTCATTCATGCACCAAATACTCCCCACTCTCTCTTCCTCTCTATTTCCTTACCTATTTCTCTTTCTTTGTCTCTGATGCTTTGACGCACGCAAACACATACATAAAACTCACACACACACACACACACACACACACACACACACACACACACACACACACACACACACACACACACACACACACACACATGGTAGAAAATTGAACTAGAACTGGAAGTTTGAGAGATGTTAAGAAGAAGTATAGCTTGCCATGTACAGGTGTGTGTTGGTGTGTGGAATCAGCTATTGGGGAGGATATTGGAGCAGCTAACAGCGTACAGGAAAATTAAAACAGAGAGATATAGTGGATATTGTGTGAAATCCTGGATATTTTCAGGGAAGATAGGTTACTAGAGGGTGGGTTGGAGACAGGACAGCACGAGCATAGCTCATCTCCTGTGCTAAACATATAGGTGCGTACAAATAGGTGAGTACATAAACACACACACACACATACACACACACACACACATACACACACACACACACACACACACACACACACACACAAACACACACACACACAAACACACACATGTATGTGCAGTATGACGTACTGAGTAAATGCAAACATTTGTATATGTATGTGTGTCTGCTAGCGAATTTGATGTGTGTGTGTATGTTGATCGACGTGATGTGATGTGTGACGTGATGTGATGTGCTTGCCGGTGGCACGCTAGTTCACGTGGCACAGGCTGGCTCACGTGTCGCTGACACACCCATTTCACCGATAAATGCGTGATTTATGGCCTCGTTCGGCCGGCCGGCGTGCAAGTTGTATGATAGCCACTGGTCGAGTGATAACGTGCCCACCACCACTATTGCATCATTGCAACATTCACCACCGCCTTTCCACCTGTCTGTCTGTCTGTCTGTCTGTGTGTGTGTGCTCACCTAGTTGTACTCACCTAGTTGGGTTACAGGATATGAGCTATGCTCGGACTGTCCTGTCTTTTTCCCAATATTTGTCTGGTTTTTCTAGTTAACAGTGATAAACTATTGGCTTCTGCAATTGTCTTGTCTAAACTGTTCCATTCATTCACACTTAGCGCAACGGAAAGCTATATTTATTGATGTGTTTTCTACATCTCGTTTTTCTCAGTTTTTTGTTATGGCCTCGTCCTCGTTGGTTTTGCTGCACTAGTCCAATTTCTTTCGAATCCAGTATTCCTGTCATGAATCTGTGTGTGTGTGTGTATGTGTGTGTCTAAGTGTATGTGTGTGTGTGTGTGTGTGTGTGTGTGTGTGTGTGTGTGTGTGTGTGTGTGTTCAGCTAGTGTGCTTGCAGAAAATGAGCTGATTTCAGACTGTCCTGCCTCGTATTCTCGTCTCTTGTCCAGTCTATTTTTCAATATCGTTATGTTGTTGTTTGACATCACAATTTCACCAGGTAGATTATTCCAATGATCACTTCACATCTAACACCCGAACTGTATTTGTTAGTGTCTTCTGAACAGCGTGGTTTCCTCAATCATTGTTCATGACTCATTCTACTTCCCTGCTGACGCACTAGACCACTATCTTCTGGACTAATCTTTCTCGTCAAAGCCTTATAGACATTGGCGAGATCCCCTAGTTCTCTTCACTCGTCCAGTATTCTAGGGTTGAGTTCAGTATGAGTGTGTTTGTGTGTGTGTGTGTGTGTGTCTTCTTACTAGTTGTCTTCGCAGGAATGAGTCAGAGGCTCGTGACTGCCGCCTTCCAGCTGTCATATGTCTTCTTAAACAGTTGTGTCGTTGGTTGGTTTACTACGTCGCTGGGCAATATATTCCATCTATCTACTGCTCTATTTGGGAAACTATATTTTTGGATGTCCCTTTTAATCCTGCGTTTTTGTAGGTCAAAAGTGTGACTGTGTGAAACTGTGTGTGTGTGTGTGTGTGTGTTTGTTTGTTTGTCCATATGTATGTTGTCTGTTTTGTACACGCAGACATTGTCAGAGATTCTGATGAAGATGATAATGGTGTTATAGAGATAATAGTGATTATCATGGTGTAATGATGATGGTGTTTTCAGTGGTTTATGCGCTCAAAAATTTGCCAAAATACATGAATAAAAAGTGATCGGACAAAATTCGTCTGTGTCTATTTTTTTGAGTTGTTATGAGTGTGGAGAGAGTTTATTGAGAGGGGCAAATATATATCAGAAATACAAATGTTAGAAAAGCGGAGAAGTGGGTTTGCTGGAACCCGGAAAATTTGGTGTAATGTGGTGTCAATAAGTAAGGCTAACATCACCTGGTACTGTGGCCTTTCCCACGCACCAGAGCTCTATAAAGCTCAGATGATGTAATTCTGTGTTAAGAATAAGGCAAGATTCAATTGAAGCTTTCGAGCAATTTCATCATCTGATATAATAGATACTGTATGTGTGTGTGTGATGATTGTGTGATGATTGTGTAGGGATTTTGTGATTATTGTGTGATGATTGTGTAGTGATTGTGTAAATATTTTGTGGTGATTGTATGATGATTGTGTGATGATTGTGTGATGATTGTGTGATGATTGTGTAATGATTATGTGATGATTGTGTGATGATTGTGCACAGCTGATGAGCTGGTGTTAATGTGGCTCGTGTCGTAAGCAAGGCAGTGCAAGGCTGTCTTATGCCCGATGTGGCTAATCAGCTGTGCACAAAAACACTACTATCCACACGCCACACACACACACACACTGACACACACACACACACACACACACACAAACACACACACACACACACACACACACACACACACACACACACACACACACACACACACACACACACACACACACACACCTGTAGCGTGGTCGTGAGAAAGTGTCGACCTCAATAAACACTGTAGAGTGACGTTGCTGCTGTTTTTCTGTACCTGGCTATTTTATGGTCATTTTATGGTGCATTTGAGAATGTCTGTGTGTGTGTGTGTGTGTGTGTGTGTGTGTGTGTGTGTGTGTGTTTGTGTGTGTGTGTGTGTGTGTGTGTCATTGAGGCAAGATGCGCATTGAATACATTGCTGTCTTGTACATTAAATACAAACATACATTCCATTCGACACATTAAGCATCCACGGTCAAATGTGTTTTTTCTTTATATTTCTCTCTTCTCTATGCTTCTTAATATATATTCTTTGTTTTTTTATATACCTTCTTGTTACTATATTTTATTTTTCATATCACACGTATTTATACACTCAAACACAAGTACACATACACATACATACATACATACACATACATACAGTGCTTGCAAAACTTGATTATCAAATATAAATTATTTGTTAATATAATTGTTATTGTTTTGCTTCTGTCTGTCTGTCTGTTTCTCTTGTTTGTTTGTGGTGTCATTGTGTGTGTGTGTGTGTGTGTGTGTGTGTGTGTGTGTGTGTGTGTGTGTGTGTGTGTTTGTGTGTCTCACATTGTGCCATGAACGGCACTAATTGTGCGTCTGTGCGAGTGGTTTTTCATACAACTTTGACCTCTGACCTTTAACCTTTGACCGGTCAGTGGATGAGAGCCAGTCAGCATGAGGTCAAATATAATTGTCGTACTTCTGTCATCATTGTCGATGGCTGGGCTGAAATGGAATGGCCGGGCTCACTGAAATCACAGGACACCCTCTTTCGCTCTCTATCTCTATGTGTGTCTGCCATTTTCTCTATCCAGCGTGTGTTCTGTTGTTGAACAAGCTGTCAAACTGGTGAAGCATCTGGTGTGACCTCACACTTGGGTTCACTGGTGTACACACTCAACTGGTACTTGGCAAACACCCAGACCAGACATTCCCAACTTGTGGTACGCGAGGATCTTCCAAATGGCACGTGAACGTTTTCAGGGGTGTTGAAAAATGCCACCAGGGCATGATTTCCGATATGCTGTAATATCTAATGTATAACACGTTTTCATTATGATCAAATATTCATTACAGCCAAATTTCTATAATTTGCAAATATCTATCATTACAAGCTAAAATTCGCAAATATGTTTTCAGCAACTTATAATCTAATGCTTGTGTATTTGAGAATAACGAGACGAAATGCGAAGCTTGCTGGGGCACCTCCCTATTGTGCAATTGTTGTTTATTTAGTCTTCTGCTCACACAAATATTATTGTTTGCAAATTGCACGCACGTGCATTTGTGTCCGTGGAGCTCGTGTGTAGAAATGTGTCCAAATTTGACATCAAGACACAACACACTCTGTTTACTGCTAGAACTGACAGAACAGAATAAACTCTTCTTTATTCTTCTCTCGTGCATATTCGGCTTGGCATCCGTCACTTCTCTCGCCCACCATCATCACGATTGCAACGGCAAGAATTTTTGGCAAAACACTAGCAGTAAAGACAGACAGACAGACAGACAGACATACAGATAATGCAATGTCAAAAACAGAAGCTGCAACATGTGTATGTGTGTGTGTGTGTGTTTGTGTGCTGAACAATCTGATGAAGTACAAAAATGACAAACAAACGACTTGAATATCGCATTATTTTTTCTGTAAAAATAATTATATTCTCTGATGCCTTTATAAATTCTCAAATCCAGTGAGAAAAAGTTTGAAGTTAAAAATAATTACAAGCTGTTATTACCTTTTAAGATAAAAATAATAATTTATCGAGAAAATACATTTATTTATAACACAATGCGCGTGACAATATTTTTTGGGTATTTGCCATAATAATGATAATAATATAATACAATTTATGTATACCAGTAAGGCGCCGTGTTCGGCGATGAACGAGCGAGCGCGAAGTTGTCATATGTAATCAAACTTTGTCGTAAATGTATTTGTCTGCGTGCATGGGCAAAGTTTTCTGCTAAATTATAAGAGGGCATATGGCACGTGCCACGTGCCATGCTGGGCATTGACATAATTCGGCATAGTCTCATTCGCGGCAGGAAGGATTGGGCTACCCAACAAACAAAAACGCATGTTAATCGGACCTATGGTTCCAGAGATATAAGCCTCTGAAAAACGGGTAAAAAGTGTTTTTCGAAAAAGTAGGAGGGAATTTGGGACCTGCCACGTGCCACATGGGGCACTGACATAATTCGGCCTGGTTTCATCCGCGGCAAAAAGGATTAGGCTACCTAACAACAAAAAAAGCATGTTAATCAGACTTATGGTTCCAGAGATATAAGCCTCTGAAAAATGGGTAAAAAGTGTTTTTCGAAAAAGTAGGAGGGCATTTGGGACGTGCCACGTGCCACAGTGGGCACTGACATAATTCGGCTTGGTCTCATCCGCGGCAGGAAAGATGAGGCTACCCAACAAAAAAACATGCATGTTAATCGGACTTATGGTTCCAGAGATATAAGCCTCTGAAAAGCGTGACCACGGCCGGCCGGCGGGCCGGCCGGCGGGCCGCTCATACTCATTTTTCTAGTAACACCAAGTATGAACTCGTTCGCTATCGCTCGCTCGTAATAAGGTAATTGAGATTTTATAAGCAAAATTAGCGATAAAATATACCGTAAATTTTTATCTCAACCTAACTGATAATTGGAGATAATTTTATGCTTAAGCAACATGTGTGTCTTACATCGTAGCTGTATGTCTATGTACACACACACACACACACACACACACACACACACACACACACACACACACACACACACACACACACACACACACACACATTTTGAGGATGCCGCCCAAATTCAGGGGAAAAATTGCATATTTGTATTATAATAGCATTTGTTTGTAATAGCAGGATCGGTATAAAGAAAACTTTCATATCTATGTATAAGGCGTTGTCACACCGATGCAAAATGTCGAAATGAAAAAATATATAATAAAAACAACGGATGTTATAAATATGTATTTCCTCATAAGGGTGCCGGGAACTTTTGAAAGGCTTGCCAAGGCTGCCGCAAACTAGAAAAGGTTGGGAACCACTGGACTACAGCACCATCCAGTTTGTTTACATAGATGACTCAACTCAGGCACACACTCATTAATTCCTCTTTCTCGATCTCACATTATGAGAAGAGTGCATTATATGAGTGCGTATAACCAGCTCACCCTATAAGACGTACATATGTCATTGTGTATCATTGCGAATGGGTTATTTTAACATTTGTTTACATTGGCTCTGCCATGTGTGCTGGTGTATCTGCCATGTGCAATGTATGTATGTGTGTGTGGTCTGTATGTGTATGTGTGTGTGTATGTGTGTGTGTACTCAGCGATTTGTTTATACAGAAGAGATTTTAGGCTCGGACTGTCCCGTATCGATATGCACAATTATCCAGCTTTGTCTTAAATGAGCTAATCCTTTCACTATCGACTACTTCTTCACTTAATTTATTCCATTTATCCACGCATCTATATGGGAAACTATAATTGTTTCAAATTACTGCGGCACCTGGTTTTTCAGTTTTCTTTTGTGTCCTCTTCTTTGTCCACTGGATTGTGCATAACTCGATGAAAAACTGTTCCATTTCATCCATTTCCGACATTTACTTGTAGACTGATATCAGGTCCCCTCGTTCCCGCCTTTTTTCCAATGTAAACAGTCTCGATTTCTCCAATTTTTCTTTATATGTCAAATTATTTAGCTCTGGTATTAACTTAGTTGCTATTCTCTAATTTTGCAACCTATTTTTTCATATGTGGTGACCAAACAATTTCAGCTTATTCCAATTTGGCTCTTATTATTCACACTAATATTTTTCTGAGCGTTTCCAGATCCAAATAGTTAAAAGCGTGTCTTATCTGTGCTATGGTCCTGTATGCCGCACTCACAAGTTTTCCTATGTGTTTCTCGGTCGACAATGTATTTTGCACCACTACACCTAGCTCCTTCTCCTCAACCTCCGATATTAAATCATTACCTATCACATATTGAAAATCGGGCCTATACATGCTTTTTCCTAATTTTCATCACATGACACTTTGTGTTGTTAAACTACATATTCCATTTGTTTGCCCATATGGGAATCTTTTCCAGGTCTTGCTGCAGCTTCATGGAGTCATCAATTGTTCTCACTGAATGTATATATGTGTGTGTATGTGTGTGTGTGTGCGTTGCATTGCAATCTACAATTGAAGTCCGTTTGCTATTTGATTCGTAGCAATATTGCCTAGAAGTGTGTTTGTGCGAAAAATTCTCTAATATTTCTTGTAATACCAATGCCATTACTAATAATAACACTAAAACTATCTCTCAAATATTAGTACCAATACAGTAGGATAGAGGTGTTTTTATGCTTATGTATGTACGTATGCATACTTGTATATTATGCCTTAGTTCCATTGTGTATAAATTGCTTTATTCTAGTGAATTTTATCAAAACATTCATGCATACAATGTGAGAATGCATGCATATCTGATGTGTGTGTGCGTGAGAGAGAGAGAGAGTACACGTGTGAGCAGAGAGAGAGAGTGTGAGAGTGTGTCACGTAAGGTGTCGTGACCAGCTACTCTTACTCACTAGTTGAACTCACTGTCTCATTATAGCACCGTTCTGTCGCAGTAATTCTCCTCAACACCCGAGTGTATGTGTATGTGTGTGTGTGTGTGTATGTGTGCTGGTGTGTGTGTGTGTGCTGGTGTGGGTGTAATTTCCGCCAAGATGCAGGATGGTTTGGGCGTTTAATTTACGAACGCGGAATTAGCAAGAATTGAATGTATTTGTCATCGTTTATGTAACTGTTCATTTGTGAGACCAACTGAGATAGAATTAAATTTTTCAATGCTGGTCTGATAAAAATAAACATATTGAATGGTAAATATTTATGAAAGAAAAGTCAACGAAAGGAGTTTTAAGACATTTTTAAGAATACACCTGAAATAATATTTTGTATATATTTTTAAAACGCACTGTTTTTTAGTATTTAGTCTTATATTGTTTGTATTGATAAAAAACTAGTTTTATTTTTATATAGTAGCTGGATGATGGTCGGAATGATGATACAGATAAGGTGAAAATGATGTTCATAAGATAATTAAGATGTCCATTATGAAAACTATCAAAGAAAATTGTTTTTATTTTTGGCTGGAAACAACTTTGGAATTGCTTCCAAGTGGCTTGTAGTTATGTCCTTGACTAAGAAACAATCAGACAGGACAGGATGTGTTTCCTGTGTCGTTTCTATATCACACACACACACACACATATACACACACACACACACATACACACACGTTCACATACATGCACGTATACACAGACATACACAATTTCGCTATTTCGCTATCATGACGTTTGCCGATGTAAACTGATTCAAGTAAGTATACACCTGTCTCTGTGTGTGTGTGTGTGTGTGTGTGTGTGTGTGTATGTGTCTGTGTGTCTGTGTCTGTGTGTGTGTGTGTGTGTGTGTGTGTCAATTCAAAGCGATAGTGGTGGTATGTTCTATACAATCTCTACTGTACTATGTAAATGCCCAACTGACATTACCATAACAATACCACTCATGGTTTGTGTGTGTGTTTGTGTGTGTGAGTGTGTGTGTGTGTGTGTGTGTGTGTATCATTATACTGTATGTCCGTGTGTGTGTATGTTTTTGCGCGATACATGTTGCAATAATCTGTACAGCGGTTTGAGCTAGTGTGTTTGCGTGTATGTGTGTGTGTGTGTGTGTGTGTGTGTGTGTGTGTGTGTGTGTGTGTGTGTGTGTGTGTGTGTGTGTGTGTGTGTGTGTGTCTGTGTGTGTGTATGTGTGTGTGTGGTTTTAAACTAGATTGTAAGCTATACACAAACGTTACACATACATGCATGATATACGTTCATGTATAGAAATGTATGAGTATACGCCAAACAAGATCGCGAGAAATGAGTAATTATATCGAAATTAGAATATTTTAATTTCAACACGTTCATAATAATAAAATTAATGCGGATTGATTCATATGCTTTTAGCTGTATTTGTGCAGTATAATTCCCCTGCTTTTTAAGAAACAATTTTTTATTCCAAAATGTTCATTTTAAAAATACGGGGGGATTTTATTTATGGGAATACGTTTTTAGCACATGAGTACGTACTTATTTCCATATTTGTTTGCCTCTAAATTGAAGCGGCTTCTTCAATACACAAGACAGTACGATTTGTGGAGATGAGCTAATGTATTGGCAGTATGTGTTTGTTCTTAGAACCGGTTATAACCGGTGTTCTGTCGTTGATGTCAACACTGTGCCATTTTCCTCATTGGCATACAGGTGAGGATGCTGGGATTATGATCATCCACTCTCCCTGGACACACACACACACACACACACATGGAAATTCGATTAGTGAAGTATGTGTGGGCGGGAATTACCTGTGGCTGTTACACTTACACCAGCTTGCACGAACACACACACATACACACATACACTGACAAACATTCATACACTGAACGCTCTCATGTAATGTGACTTTTGCACTTAAATGCGTGCTCACGTACCCAGACACACACACACACACACACACACACACACACACACACACACACACACACACACACACACACACACACACACACATTGTACATACTCACTGACACCTGTACTAGCAATCACGCGCCCAGATTCCACGCTGCACCAATGAATATGCAAATGCGATTAGAGAAATGTCCTGCTAGGCATGTGTGTGTGTGTGTGTGTGTGTATGTGTGTGTGTGTCAGTGTGTGTGTGTGTGTGTGTGTGTGTGTGTGTGTTGGTCAGTAAGCTGTGCTTGATAAACATTGTTTCTGCGATATGACAATTGGCGAAACAAATAAGTGCTTATGCATGATTGCAATGTTGCATTGAGGAAAAAGTTAAATTGTCTTTGCGTTGATTATACATTGATATTGATGCCGTAGATTTGTGTCGAGGCTCGGGGGGGATGACAGTCATCATACATTAGTGTTCAAAGTTGACTCAGTTGGTCAATTGCATGGAACCCTCAACCATTCTATGCCTATTCAATTACAACACACTTACCTCAATGAAAAGTATATTGCGCAAAAGAATAATTTTTGACATTTTTCGTATATTGTTATTTTTTACTATGCTGATATTGATGATAATATACCTAATGAACTGAACTCAGCAGAATTATCGGGGGGTATAATTGCATATTCATACACCCAGCCAATTTGTCGAGGGGTGATATACCCCTCATACCTCCCAGAATCCACGCCTATGATTGAGAAGTTTTCATATGTTAACACGGTTGTACTCATTCGTAGAAAATTGGTATGCTGTCAGAAGAATGATAATTTTTATATAATACGTGATAATAATAATGAGTGATGAGTAATCACAGGTTGAATCACTGGATGGGCTTGCCGCATAATATACCTGGAAGACAGCAAAACAAACAGTGTAAAGTTCTTGTTGAAACGACCACAGTACTGGGTGCGACTTCAAAGAAACATACACAATTTCAACCTCAGATCACAGTTCCGTATAATAACCCCATCTTCATGCATTCACCATTTATACAAAAACAATAGCTTTTCTACGCTAGAGCGATTGTGATGGGTGTGTGTGTGTGTGTGTGCGTGTGTGTGTGGTCTTCTGGAAATTGGAAATTAGAAAATGTAAATGACATTTTCTAGGAAGGCATATGAGATCAACAGTTACACAAAAGATACGCTCAAAACTCATGAATAAAATTGCGTGCTAGTTTATGCTAAAGTCCGCCTGTTTAACTCACAATATAATACAGATATTAAATTTATCAAACAATACTTTATTGCTTAAAGGTAGTATAGCTTGTATTTTTGTGGTTTTTATTTGTATATTCGGCTCATCAAGACATAATATAATCATGAATATTTTATAGTAATGAGCACTTATTAATTTTTTTAGATATTTTGGTTTCTATATAATTAAATATAAGATAGTAACAATCAAATACATGGAAACAATATTAAACAGCTTTATTGAAACCCTGATTACCATTTGTAATGTTAATTATGAAATAGTGAGAACAATGTAGAAGAATAACAAGGAGCAGATACATACAGAGACAGATACAGTGAGAGAGAGAGAGAATGAGACGGCAATTGTAGAAATGACTGTGCACTGTAATTGCACTAATGGGTGTCTTGAACTGAACGAAAGAAAGAGAGAGGGGGAGAGATTAAGAGCTAGAAGAGAGAGTGAAGAGTAGCTGGCAATGAGTGGTCATTAGTGGCCAGGTCATGCCAGGGAGGTCACACTTTCGTTTCGTTTTGCTCTGCATTGATTTCACATGGTCGCTGACCAATTGTCTATTGAAATTGATATGCACTGTTCGACCGCCCACACAATCACACTGATATCCTGCAGAAGAGATAGTTAATTCGGTCATAAATCATGCCGGATGCACTACACACCTACTATCAATCTTGCTGTTTAATGTGTTCTTTCATGATTACTGCTTGGATTAAACGTGTCTTTCTAGTAGAGTACAAACACACACTGACACACGCACAAACACTGACACACGTACACATACACACATATGCAACTGATTTAATAAAACCGATTGTTTATGCTAGCGCTTTTTACAATTGCTCGTAATACAATTGATGGACATCGGCTAAAATGTTTGACAATTTCAACAGACAATATTCCACTATGTATGTGTGTGTGTGTGTGTGTTTGTTTGTGTAGGAATGGAGGGGTGTAGATTAGCTAAAAACAATATAATTAACTTTTTTCTAGACAGACTATCAGGCGTAATCAAATATCTAATTCACTACCTTAGCCGAAAGTGTATAAATATTCATCCGGGAACATTCTCTTCTTACTGCTTTGTGAGAACTTAATAAATCATGATTGTTGCAGGATATTGTTGTACAATGTATCTGTGTGTGTGTGTGTGTGTGTGTGTGTGTGTGTGTGTGTGTGTGTGTTTGTGTGTTTTTGTGTGAGAGCCTCAATTTATAAACAGATTATTAGCAGAAGTGACCATGTTGCTGCGATTAGCAATTAGCTAGATTTAATTAACAACTGTGTTTGAAACGTTGAAACGTAGAAAAGACTGCTAGGCAACAACGATCATAATAAAATCTAAACAAACACAAATATATCCTCTGCTATAATGCTGTACTATTTTTATTTGCATATATTTTCAAAATTATGCTATTTGTGGGGATTAACGAGATCTTACGCCAGACCAACATATTGAAAATATGATAGTAAATTTTTACTACGAGGCAAAATCTGCATAGAAATTGTAACAAACACACAATGCTAAATTTAACTGTATGTGTCTTGATTGATGCGAGAAGCGGTATATTTCACATGCGTCATATGAAGGACGTCTCTTTGTTGATGTCTCTTTTATAAATGGCTTATTTGCATATGAATACAATGTTTATCCGTTCTCGGGGGCGCACTAGACAAGATGCCAAGATTGTGCGGTAGGCGCGTGCTACACACTTGAACACACATACACACACATATATATACACACACACACACACAGACACGAGGAGTCACGTGCAGAAATGGGCGATAGATAAATGATGATTGACAGCGGGTTATTGTTCAATGATTACTTTCAATTAGTTTTAGATGAAAAAAGTTGGCCACATTGTCAATATAACTTGTCTTCTTGTGGTTAATTCTTCTTCATTTGCTGCTAACTGTATTGTCAGCTTGTATAACAATGGCAATGGTAATGGTAACGTATTGTCTTGTTACCATACCATCGCCATCGTCTCCATGCTGCAAACATACACACATGAACACATATACATACACACATGAACACATATACACACACATACACACACATGAACACATATACACACATGAACACATATGCATACACATGAGCATATATACACACACATGAACACATATATACACACATATATACACACTCACACGCACACACGTACATGAACACACACATACACACATACACACAACACACACACACATACACATGAACACACATACACATGCGTTTGTACAAGTTTTCTGCTTTTGAACATGCTTTAAGATGCAGCGATAGATCAGTTTATGTGTGTTCGTGTGTGTGTGTGTGCTCATGTGTGTGTTCATATGAGTTTGTGAGTGTGTGTGTGTGAGTGTGTCGTTGAGTTGTATAATCGGTCACGTTTCTGATCTTACTCAATGATTATCGGTTACGAGTATTCTCCATTCTTCTCTTCTCCTTCACCAGTATTGCACGCAAACTAAAAATACACACACACACACTGACACACACTGACACACACACACACACACACACACACACACACACACACACACACACACACACACACACACACACACACACACACACACACAAGTGCACACTAGCACACATACATACAAGCATATTTAGGTAGACATCGAGACACATCGCTATTATGGCATACAAGATTTCATGGTAGTATGGTATGAGTTTCAGCAATACGAGTTTGGTATGCAGAAGGCTTATGTATACGTATATATATATATCAGATATACAAGCTCACTATGTCGTGTATAGTAATTCTATCCATCATATCTGTTGACAACTGTCTTTCATGCATGATTCTACACACACACACACACACACACACTAGCACACACACACACATACATATACACAAGCACATACTTGTTAGCAACTATGCGTGCAGCCTATCCTATTTGGTTTCTATTTATATATTTCTATTTAGCGTACATACACCTGTGTTTTCTCAATTGCTGGATATTTTGAACATTTTCCTATGCACGTGCATGTGTGTGTGTGTGTCCACCGCCAGTGATAACTGATGAAAACTGATAAATATAATTTATTTTGACATTATTCGTCAGCTATTTAGGTTTTGTTCGATTTCAATCTTATGTGATTACAATTTTGGATTCAGTTTCAAATTAATTTCATTTTCATAGCTTGTTTCATATATTTGATAATGTTATTGCTGTTATCTTTTTGTCTATCTTTCTCAGTTTGTTGATGATCATGGTATATATCGTTCACGCTCTTCCATTCCCCTTGTGGATAAATAATAAATTATATAGCACCATCTTGTAAACGCCACTGTACATTCACAGAGGAATATAGACAATGGTTCACATTGGATTAATTGTAACCGTATGACCGTATGTATGTGTGTGTGTATGTGTGTGTGTGTGTGTGTGTGTGTGTGTGTGTGTGTGTGTGTGTGTATGAGAGAGGCATACCTGTAGCTATGTTCATTGTTTGACGGTGTGTAATTGGACAATGTCAGACAAAGCAGTTGTTGGTTGTGAAAAATAACCTCCCACCCCGCCGCGTGTCCAACCACACATACCATGTGAATGACCGCAACACACACACACACACACACACACAGACACACAGGTGTTCCGCTTGCCTTACCTGCTTCAGGGAGACCACAAGGTGAGTTAATAGTTGCGTGGATGCAAGGGAACATATGTACGATTGAAAGTTGGACATTCAGTCAGACGTTTATACATTACACTGTCTGTTGCCTAATAAAAACGGCATGTTTACTTCTTGTTTACCGAGGTGTTCATGTCGAGAAGAGCTTCCATCATGCAATCGCTGACAGACTCTGTAGACAGTGGCTGATCCAGACTGTCATTTCACATGGAGCCAGAAATGATATCACTCGCTATAAACCATGAGTTAATAGTTTTCTTACAAAATAACAAATCTACACAATACAGTGAGACATTGGTTTCCAACATATGGGTGAATCACCCTCTGTGGGTAGTTCAGAAATACAGCAATTCTTGTGGTAAATCGAGGGTAATTATCTCGTGTAATTATCTAGTGTCTTAGTTTAGTCATACGTATATCAATGTTGACAGCATTTGTGAAAGCATGCTCAATTGTGTAACAAAGCTGAAAATGGTTGGAAGCCACTGAAGTATCTCCTATCTTCTTCACTGATACAAGAGATCACAGCGAGATACAGCAGTAACATATTGACGGGGCGGTGCCTTGGATATGTGATCACAACTGCCCCCCTGCAGCGCGTGCAATGTGTGGGTGCAACCATGCAATACCTGTGGAGTGATTTATTGCAACAGAACAAATCACACTTGAATTTACAAGGAAGCAATTAATTTTTATCGAGGGGCGTTTTATAGATGAACGTTCTTCTCTGAATTATCTTTATCACATTTTGCTTCATTCTCCCACGGTTTTATGGGATTCCATCTAATGAAATGTACTATTATATTTTTTTCCAGATTTTCATGTGCTGTATTGATCAAACATCCTCCAACACAAACACACACATGTACACACACACACACACACACACACTAATTATTGTCCCTAGCACATACCTCAGAAGCTTGTTCGCTATGCATTTATGGATTGTGACACAAACACACACACACACACGCTCGCGCGCACACAAGGGAAGATTTGTGGATGAGATGAGAAAACTGACGAATGAGACACGACATTGTGCCGTGATGCGCGTGTGAACACGTGATCTGCTTGACACACACACACACACACACACACACACACACACACACACACACACACACACACACACACACACACATATGCCATGCTGTTGATTGGTGTTTACTGCTTGAACAGTGTCACAGGCAATTTGCAGGTGCTCAGCTCACTGTGTCACGTGACTGATGGCTGACCTCGCCTCCACCCCTCTCTCTCTCTCTCTGATCCTCTCTTTCTCTCCTTCTCTCTCTCTGCTTGTCCATTCTCTCGTTGATTCAATGGTGTGTTGACGGGCGTGTGTGAAATGGATATTGTATATTGGCGTGACACACTGACAAGCACACACACACTGACACACACACGGACACACACTGACACACACACTGACACACACACACACACACACACACGATCGGATTAGTTTTTCAAGGAGATGTGCGTAGAGGACACTCAAAAAAACTGAGGAAAACACATTGTCGAAGAGATGTAAAAAAGTATAGTTTCCCGTTTAGGAGCGTAGATAAATGAAATCAATTAGACAGCAAAATAGTTGAAGCTAGAAATTTAAGTTCCTTGAAAAATATGTTAGATAAATTATGGAAAAGAGACGGAACAGCACGAGCTTAGCTAATATCCTGTAGAACAACTAGGTGAGTACAACTATGTGAGTACACACTGACACACACAAACACACACACACACACACACAC
>OU696592.1:6425426-6437926 GCA_916048095.2 Sacculina carcini | reverse complement strand
ATTGGTTGTGTCAATTTAGTGAACATGCTCATCGTCTGTATGTGTGTGTGCGTGGTTGTACATATGTGTGTCAGTGTGTTTTTTGTATGTGTTTGTATGTGTGTGTGTGTGTGTGTGTGTTTGTTATCACAGGGCATATTCTACTAGTTATAGTTCCTTCTTCTCACGAACTGTACAAAATAATGTGTGTATATATAACTGAACAATATAGTGTGTATATCAATTAACTGTACAATATAGTTTGTATAGTATATAGTGTGTGTGTGTGTTTTTCATGTTTCTGTGATATCCTGTTTTTTGCAGACCGAACGAGAAAAACAACAACAACAACAACAACGACAACAACAACAACGACAACAACAACAACAACAGCAGCAACAACAACAACGACAACAACAACAACAACAACAACAACAACAACAACAACAACAACAACAACAACAACAACGACAACAACAACAACAACAACAACATGTGTTCAGAAAGAAGTTTTTCAACACGCGCCGAAAATGTGCTGTTTGCGCTAAAATCATCAGCTCACTTGGATCTTCTTGCAGAGGTGAGTTTTATTATTATTATTATAATTAATATGAGTATTAATTACAGGAAACTCCATGAAAAACATGAGAAATGTCTACCATATGTGTCCCATATGTACTGGAAGCTAACCAAAAGATATAGACAAAGATAATTCGAAAACTGAATGTTTCAGTCAGGAAGATCGAAGACAATGTAGAAAGAAGCGGATGAATCAAATGAAATTATCATATCAAAATGTCCAATGTAAAGATATATTCCGCATGAAGAAGTTGCACTCACGTAATGGATATATGATGTAAAAAGTATACTGCATCGGGCAAAATTATTGCTGTATTGTGTTTGATGTAATTTCTATAAAACAGTACTTGATAAAGCCTTGTTGAGGCGAAACGTTGTACAAATACAGCAATAATTGTGCCCGATGAAGTATACTTTTTCCATCATATATATATATAATCATAGACCATACTGATCAAGATAATATAATACAAAATAATCAACTGGAAACATATGAATATAACGTATAGTTTGTTTGTGTGTGTGTGTTTGTTATGAGTGTGTGCATTCTTGTTCAGCAGAGTGTTCTGTGTGTGTTCTTACTATACTATTCTTACTATGTTCTTACAGTTGTGTCGTTGGCTGTTGTACTATGTCGCTTGGCAACCTATTCCATCTATCTACTGCTCTATTTGGGAAACTATATTTTTGGATGTCCTTTTTAATCCTGCGTTTTTGTATGCCAAAACTGTGATTCCTATTAGATTTTGAGAATTGAAACAACTTCTGATTTTCCATTTTATCCTTCCCTGTAAGACATCTATAAACTGAGATTAAATCCCCTCTAACTCTCCTTTCTTCTAGCGTTGTCAAACCTAACTTTTTTAGTCTGTCGAGATATGCCAAATGTTTGATGCTTCCTAAAATTTCTGTGGCTGATTTCTGTACCTTCTCCATTTTTTTAATATGTTTTTGTAAATGTGGACTCCAAACAATTTCTGCATATTCCAATGTTGGCCGAATGGTGGATGTAATCAATTTCGCTAGTATCCCCTTATCAATGTACGAAAATGCTGCTTTTATGTTCGCTATCTTGTTATTCGCTTTCTTGACTATATTTGAAATGTGACTTTCTGGTGAAAGGCTGCTGTGAACTATTATTCCGAGGTCTTTCTCTTTGGAGACGTCCTTTAGCTCAATATCTTTTAACTTGTACCTCCAGAAAGGCCGTTCTTGCCCTCTTCCAAAGCGTATAACATGACATTTTTCGACATTGAATGACATTTGCCATTTTGTACTCCAGCTTGATAGTTCTTCCAAACCTTTTTGCAATGTCTGACAATCTTCTATGCAGGACACATTTGTTTGTAGTCTAATATCATCTGCAAACAAGTTCATGTACACACCACTCGGAACGGTTTTTTCAATATCATTAATATATCATGAAGAAGATTGGTGCGAGCACAGTGCCCTGAGGCACACCACTTTTCACTTTCCGCCAAGACGAGAAATGTCCTCTGAGACACGTTCTCATTCGTCTATTTTTCAAAAAGTCTCCCATCCATGTTTCCAGTTCCTCGTTGATTCCTCCGATGGTCCTCAACTTGTAGAGTAATTTATCGTGAGGGACCTTGTCGAATGCTTCTTCAAAATCTATGTAAACAGCATCTGTGTGTGTGTGTGTTGTGTTTATTCTTGAGCTATCAGTATGTGTGTTGTGATTTTTGAATGATTCACATTTATATTACATAGGGATATTTCTATGCTGTAACTCTCACCTCTTTAATTTTATATAAAAATTTAACTGTTATTATTTATATTCTGTTACTATTTCTTTAATAATTGTAAAATTAATTTCCGTTATATTCACATATATTGTATATTTAAATTGAACTAAATTACATATGTGCAAGTGCTTAAATACAATTGCCTCGAGGAAATACAATAGATTAAAGAGGCCAAAATTGAAGAGAATATTTCTTATTAAGCACTAACGCCTAACATAACTTATAAGATACGTGAGTGTGTGAATGTGAATGTATGTGTATGTGTGTATGTGTATGTATGTATGTGTGTGTGTCTCGGCGGTCATTTCTGTTGACTGTGCGTGAATAATTCAGTGGCTATGCAAGTGTTGATGGTGTGCCACGTTCACACACACACACACACACACACACACACACACACACACACACACACACACACACACACACACACACACACACACACACACACACACACACACACACACACACACACACACACACACACACACACACACACACACACACACACACACACACACACACACACACACACACACACACACACACACACACACACACACACACACACACACACACACACACACACACACACACACACACACACACACACACACA
Organism: Sacculina carcini; assembly: GCA_916048095.2. Classification (NCBI taxonomy): domain Eukaryota; kingdom Metazoa; phylum Arthropoda; class Thecostraca; family Sacculinidae; genus Sacculina; species Sacculina carcini. The sequence goes on along the minus strand of OU696592.1, from coordinate 6,434,987 downwards.
CACACACACACACACACACACACACACACACACACACACACACACACACACACACACACACATATACACAAACAGAAAGGTGTTGGCATTTGCTAATATGTAGCCACTATTTGAATGACAGCCCTATGTGTGTGTGTATGTGTGTGTATGTGTGTGTGGTGACCTCTGTGTGTGACCCCTGGTGACCCCTGGTGCCACGTGGTAGTGACCATGCGGGTCACTCAGAACGTGTGGTTGCATCACTAGTAGACGCCGCGCCCCAAACTGAAACATCGTTAATACGGCGCCGAAAGGCGTGCTAACCCATGCACACACACACTTACACACACACACACACACACACACACACACACACACACACACACACACATACACACACACATACATACGTAAAAAATGACTACAACTACGAACTGAAAGTGACGCCGGAAGAAGCGTGTGAATTTCAAAGTTTCTACATTGTAAACTTACTTTGTTTGCGCTTTTTGTTTATCTGTGTTTATCTCGTTTGTATATATCTATCTATGATCTCGTATGTATATATCTCGTATATGTGTGTGTGGGTGCTTGTGTGTGTTGTGTGTGTGCGTGTGTGTGTGTATGTATGTGTGTGTGTGTGTATTGTTTTATTACTGAAAAGCTTGATGAAGGATGTATAATAAAACTATTTATTTTACACATGCATATACTACATACACGTACACATACACATACACAGTACACATACATACACATAGATACACTGATAGACATAAAAACATAAATTTAATATATCCTGATACATATTGATCTAAATCCACTTACATCTTCTTATTCTCATTGTCCAATTGTCATCGGAGGCTTCGTGGAATCATTCTAATTTTTATCCATCCACATGTTCTGCGCGGATATCATCCATATTCTCATTCATTGTTTCTTCAGGTACAGCCGAAGAGAAAGCGATATTGCCGGGGAAACATTGAGAAAGAGTGATAGAGTGAAAGAGAGAGGTATAGACAGTGCAACACGTTGCATGTCGGTGTGTTTGAAGATGTGCAAATGTGTATGTGTGTGTGTGTGTATGTGTGTGTGTGTGTATGTGTGTGTGTGTCTGGTTTGCACGTGATGGGGTGGCTGTGTTTTTGTTCATGTGTTGATGTGACAGCTCTGCCGGAACTTGGTCGTGAATGTGTGTGTGTGTGTGTGTGTGTGTGTGTGCATCTCACACACTAACACACACACACATTTATACACACACACACACAAACACTCTCAAGCATACAAATAAACACACACAAAGACACACACACAGACATGTATGCAATAACATCGGAAGACATGTATGTACTTACACACGCACACACACATTCATGTGCAAACACTTGTACACATCCACTTAAACATGCATTCGTGCATACACACACACACACACACACACACACACACACACACACACACACACACACACACACACACACACACACAGTAACATTACTCGGAGGGGCGACACAGACGCAAGAAGCTCATTTCATCATGCGACAAATATTCATTTATTTGAGAACGACAGGCCTCGACAAACGTATATAAATAACATTCATCATTGAAAAATATTTCGAGGGCCGTTCGAATTCCGCTGAGAATTTGTGTGTCCTAAATGAAAACCAAACCAAACCAGCCCACACACACACAGGCATACAAACACAGTCAGTCATATATACGTACAAAATATTTATCTTGTTTTGTTTTAGCCTGTACAAATATCCTACCTGTCTTACCTGCCTAGTTTAGCATTTGATAATACGTATGATATTTGCGATACGTAAACACTGGCAAAATATTGCAAATATATATAATGTCTCTCTCTCTGTATGTGTATGTGTGTGTGTGTTTGTTTAGTAGGCAAAATGAGATCCAATCATGAATTGCGTAACTTTCAGAGTGTGTATGTGTGTCTCCGTGTATCTGTGTGTGCGTGTGTGTGTCGGTGGCTGTGTTGCATTTGTTGTTTGTGACCTAGCGATGTGACCTGATGTCGTGACCTGACACGGCAGATGTGTGTGTGTGTATGTGTGTATGTGTGTGTGTGTGTGTGATAATGGCCTCGTATATCGTCACACACACACACACACACACACATACACATACATACAGTCGCCCACCCACCAACTGGTGACGCCAGGCGATAATCACCAGGGATGCCAGATGATGCCACGAAGAGAGTTTCCAAATACGACCACACACACATACACACACACACACACACACACACACACACACACACACATACAGAAGATAGTGTGCACCAAACAATGCCACATAACTGCGTCAAACACTAACATATATGGAACCTGATGTACTTTTTTCCGCTTACTACGCCAATTTCTGCTTACTGTTTGTCTTCCTGGAAGTACTTCTGTTTCGGCTTATCCCATTGTTTCTTGAGCTGGGCTCGGTGAGTCAGTTTCTCAGGAGTTCGGCGGTTTGATTCACCCACTCGTGTATGATTCGTGACGTCAAGCTATGCTTGGTCATCATTGGCTGCAGTCAATCACACGCCACATCGCTTGGTCTTGATATCTGTGCTGCAAGCAACTCGGTTCACTCAGTAGTAGCCTACTTGTGTGTGACTGTCTTGATCGTAGGTTATTTGTGATTTTTCTCATATAATAATTCAAACACGAAGGGTTCGAAGAATATGCATGTATGCAACTTGTAAGGCCCCATATCTCTAATAAGGTTGATAATCACTGACTAAATCTTATTTTCTTGTGTATAAGAGACCAAAATTTTTGCTCAAAATTTTAACTTTAAAAATAGGTGGTTTCTTATAATTGGGAGTAAGTCTTGCGGCATCTATGTGACATATTCAATGCCATGGACGACACATATGATAATGCCATTTTTAAACAGAGTTACTCCTCTGACATGATGATGACGAAGAGCTTATGGGTGACGTTGCTGAAGGACTTACACTCAGTTGATATATCTGATGAGACAGTGATGAGAAAGTTAATTCTTTCTATGATAAATAAAGTTATTCAGCACTAAAAAACTGTTTTCCTAAATTTTTGCCTAAAAATTGAACGGGTCTTGCATACACTGAAAAATACGGTAAATTCAGCTGACATCAGGTAGAACTATGAACATGCATTTTGCTCAGGTGTGCAGGTACACCAATCTAGCAAACACACACACACGCACACACACAGACAGACAGACAGACAGACGGACGTGACGACGCGTGACAAATTGTCTTGAGTACTTCCAGTCGCATATTTAATGACATGCTGCGACGGCAGTTTGAATATTCACCAGTCACTTGTGTACGTGGCGATAGACTCACAATGGGGGACAATTTGCCCGGTGCGTTGTCTTCCATGTTCTCTTGACATCGGCATTTCGCTCGTGTGTCAACCTGCACACACACACACACACACATACAGACACACATACACATACAGACACACATATATTTGCATATATAACGTGATTGTAAGTGGTTCCATTCGGCTGCTTGTTTTTTCAACGTTGAAAGAAAAAGCGGAGAGGAATGGTGTCACTGTGTTGCATACATCTTGCATTCGCTTGGTACAAAGGCACGAAGATGGGATTGAAGACAGAGTTGAGAAGCCAGGCTGAAATACGAGTATGGAAATTGGCCAGAATTTGCTAAATATGTTTAAAAAACAGGCGCAGTTTGTAGACATACAGTAGTGGTGTGTGTCTGTGTGTGTGTCTGAGGTCCACTTTCATTAATCCTAGTTTGCGTGGGCGTTGAAACGGCGTTTCTGCGTAGCACACAGCGTTTGTAAGCTAACATTTGTCGTGAATGTGCGTGAGCTCTGCCCGAATTCATATCAGAGTATTCAGCTGCTCAGTTAGAAATCTACAAAATTTCAGGAAATCACCAAGAATTTGAAAAAAATACTCTTCGCCGCATCAATGTAAACATTATAAAATTAATGGTAATATTATGTAAATAAATGATATTTAAATGATAGTTCACTGAATTTTAACGTATTATAAAATTCCCATGTTGAATTAATGATATATAATACAATTTTGATTAATTGCAGATAAGAAATAATGTTTGAGAACAGGTCGCTGAAAGCAAGTACCATTACTGTATTCGTTGTTTTTCTAGTAACTCAATGTCGTTGACTTTCCGTGACTTATACTGGCGTTCGTGAGTCAGTTTATGTCAGTATATATTAACCCCAACATCCATTTTTGTCTAGATTATCAATGGTTATTTATGGGTTGAATAAAATAGGACGCTTGTTAAAGAATTACGCAAGAATGCATATTACGAGAACGATTATTACCAACCTTTCTCCTTGTATGTGTGTATGTGTATGTGTGTATGTGTATGTGTGTATGTGTATGTGTGTGTGTGTGTGTGTGTGTGTATGTGTGTGTGTGTGTATGTGTGTGTTTGTGTGTGAACGTTCTTTTGCCCAAGTGCGATGAGCTCATGTTCCAATCTTTGTAGTTGACGTCTGAACGAGGTTCAATTAACATTTACAAACGTGCATTCCCTTCCTGAACACCTTCACAAGTGTATGACTGTGTATGTGTATGTGTGTGTGTGTGTGTGTGTGTGTGTGTGTGAGTGTGTGTGTGTTATTGTTAACACGGACGGCTCGAGATCCTTGAGGCAGACACACACAAACGATGTCCACCGGCGTCCACACTGCCATATCTTCCCTTCTTCTCATCCTCCTTTCTTGCCTCCTGCTGTCGTGGCGCTTGGGGAAACAGCAGGACGTCTTTCAGTTCTAGCTATTTGTACGCACATGCAGGAGAGAGAGAAAGGGAGAGAGAATGGTCGAGTAGTTTTGATCTCGCAAGATGCGTGAGAGAGTGTGGATGTGTGGATGCTGGTATGATACCGTGCTACTTACTAATATTATCTATTGGTTGATATTATGACCCAACGTTCTACTAGAGACAAAAACAGGGAACTTTTTTTTCGGAGAAACACTTAGTGTAGAGATCGAATCAGCAGTAAAAGTTATCGCACAATCTGCATTCTTAATAGCTATGATGAAACATATATGAAATACAAACAACCTAATAACAAAACTATTCTTTATTCAATATTTTTTACATGATTAATGATTTTTTACAGGAAACTATAAAGCATAGGTGAGACCTATATATACATTTCATAAATTTTTATAGGAATCTTCTCACCACTAGGGTAAGGATGGAATAGATTCCTTTGATATAGATGCACAAACAGTGATAAACAAGAAGTGGTGTGCTGGAAGAAGGAAGGGTGGGTTATGCTGTCGGCGGCGAGATAAACCATGCATCTCTCCCACCACGGCGTCGACACACACACACACACACACACACACACACACACACACACACACACACACACACACACACACACACACACACACACACACATGAGCGTCGGGGTAGACGCTAGCTAGTCAGTGGTGACGTGGATCTGGAGGTGAATGGTGGTGTGTTTGAGGCTTGTCTCTCGCGCGCCCTGTGCATGTGTGCATGTGTGTATGTGTGTGTGAGTGTGTACATACGTATACACGACGACCTATATACACACACACACTAGCTAGGCTGTCTAGCTGGTGTTGTAGATTTCTCAGTGATGCCAGGGTGTGTGTGTGGGGGCGGTGTTAATTGATACAGTGTTATGAGCAGTCACTCATTTGCCTCATGCGAGCGTGTGTGCTCGTGTTTTGCTCCAACGTGAGAATATGTGTGTGTGTGTGTTAGTGTGCTCATGAGTGAGTGCCAGTACATGCTAGGTGTCGCTTGGATATACGCCAGATATTGACTATCTGCTCATGCTCCAAGTATCGTTTCCCTCGTGTGCACGTGCTCAAGTGCGTGTCTCATTGGTGTATGCGTGAGTGTGTTTGTGTGTGTGTGTGTGTGATTTTGCAAATGGAAAACATCTTTATTTCTTCTCTATTGTCTCGGATTCGATTCGTGTTGATGTTTGAACGACGCTAAAACGATACTAGATAAATCGGCATTGCATCAAGGGATGGACTGTCTTCGTGAATGTTGTGAGTATTGTATATTTCTCTCTGTTTCTCTCTGTTTCTATCTGCTCTTCTCTTTGTTCTCTTCTGTTATATATGCTGTTCTCTTTTGTTCTCTGATGTTCTCAAATGTTCTTAGTTGTTATATATGTCTTTCAATTCTGTTGTTTGCTGTTCATTGCTATTATACTGTTCTCTTTTGTTCTCTATTGTTCTCTTCTGTTCTATGCTGTTCTCTGTTGTTCTATCTCTCTTCTTCTATGCTGTTCTCTGCCATTTTTTGCTGTTATCCGCTGAAAGTAAGGGTGTGCAATGTTACTTGTGCAATATCCATCGTGTTGAACGAGAGATGATACAATTTCATATTGCCGACGAATTGTTGAATTCTTGCTGGCTGCTGTCCTGAGGTATGTGTGTATGTGTGTGTGTGAGTGTGTGTGTGTGTTGATTGTCATGTATTGATACGAGATGGGGGAGGTGTTATGTGTGCACTGTTCTAATTGGGTCAAGTTTCACACAAACACAAACTTGCGCGCGCGTGTGTTTAACGACCGATTTTATTGCTAGTGTATTGCGATGCTGTCTGCTTTGAAACGCACTTGTTACAATCATGTGTGATCTCTCTCTCTCTCTCTCTCTCTCTTACTTTCAATCCTTCTCTTTCTCAGTAATTGGCTGCTTCACACGCACACCCACACAACCATAATATAATAGACAAATTTATCAAATAGTAAAATAATTACAGATATAATATTTACTCTTTTTTGACTCGCATGCGCTGAGATTTGTTTGTTTGTTTTCATTTCATTCATAAATCTTCCAGCTGTATCAGTGTGTATGTACGTGTGTATGTGTGTGTGTACGTGTGTGTATGTACCTACCTATACTAATATGACAGCTGCGTATAATCTACACGAAATCCACCATCATTCATAGTATTCAGGACCAAGATACAGCAAAATCATTCGACTATAAGATATAAGAATCCAAATTGCTATCATATCACGTACACTCACTGAAGAACTAAATAGAAACCAGTATACACCTGACCCACTTATTTTTGGCTCAATATTTATAGGTCTTTTAAACATATATCTTCAGACATCTATGTTACCCAAAAACCTAAAATATCTTATATTACCCAAGAAGCGAATAAGAATTCTTTTTTTTTGAATCAGCATATAAATGATGAAATTCTCATGAATAATGTTTTAACAATCTCGCGATTACACAATTGTAGATCTCTTGATTGGTAAATTGCAAATAGTGTTTTTGATGATGTTTCTGATGTGTTTTGTGTTTTGTGTTTGTGTGTTTGACAGTGTGTCATTATTCGTGTCACAAAGGATGTCAACAGCACGTGAGTTCTGCTCAACACGTTACCATTCATTTATTTTTTGTATCAATTAATTTTCAAACAGGTTTGAAACTGAGAAAACGAATTATAACAAGAATGAAAAATCTATAACATATATATCTGGTCTTACTTTGCTATTTGAACACATAAACTCTATAAAAAGTAATCGTGATTTTTATGTATGATATGAGGATTCATTACTAATAAAAAAAATAGATAATCAAGAACAATAAAAAATTTATTCTTTTTTTTCATTGGACAATTTAGTTTTTTTAATTAGGTTCAACTTGTGAATGCGATTTTAGCTTGCAGAATAAAAACAAACGAACACACACACACATATATACACATACACACACACATACACTGGTGCCTTAATGGATACTAAACAATACAACTACTCTATGTTGAATGGCATTGCTTGCATATCTGTCATAGCTATTGCATTAGAAGAACATATAATCAGAGACCAGTGATCATTATGTACGATCATTATGTGTGTTTTGATTACCAACACTCTCTCTCTCTTTCTTTCGCCTCTCTCTTTCTCCGAGTGACACTACACACACACACACACACACACATACACACACACACACACATACAACTTGCAAAATTCACTTACAATTTTGTGTGTGCTTGTATGAGTGTGTGTGTGTATGAATGTTTGTGTGCTTGTATGTGAATGTGTGTGTATATGTGAATGTGTGTGAATGTATGTGAATGTGTGTGTATGTGTGTGTAAATGTGTGTGTGTATGTGTGCATGTCATTCTCAACATTACTATTTTACATTTTATTGCATTGATTTATATTGCAAAAATCTCCGCGCTGCTATGACAACAACACAACTGCAAGTCTGATTCAAACAGCAAAGTTTTTGAGAAGGTAAATGTATGGTTGTTCCTTGTAGTTTAAATTAAAATTATGTACATATGTGTGTGTGTGTGTGTATGTATGTATGTTTGTTTGTGTTTGTGCGTATATGTTTTTTTGTTTTGTGTGTGTGTGTGTGTGCGTGTGTGTGTGAGAGCGCTTATGAGACCCTCGGGTGAAAAGCGCGATATAAATGTCTTAATGTAATGTAATGTGTGTCTGAAGCGGCCGATTCGTGAGAATTAAACATTTAGCGTGTTAGAACAGGGCTGTATAAGAGGGAGTTTTCGACATGTTTCACCTCGCTAATTCTATATATCCAGGTCGTGCAAACCAAACAAGTGCACCATTTATCCTCTGTCCGTTCGTCCGCCTGTCTATCTATCTGTCCCGGACATATGTCAAAATCAGACTGAATCACGCGAAACATTGTCTGTCCACTTTCTGCTCTCACAATTTCTCGCCGGCTTATTTAGTATTCTATGGGCAGAATCAGCGTGTATCAGTGGAGACACACACACATACACACACACACTCACACACACATACACACACACACACATACACACACACACACACACACACACAATGGGCATGCGAACGTAATTGTTTCGCTAGTTTCTAGTCCGTGCAAATACTCCAAATTTTTGTCTGGGCATTTTTTTGCGATGCGATTAAATGAGGACATTTTCAAGTTTGCTCTTTTTTTTTGGGGGGGGGGGGGGATCTAGGATTTTGCGCCTTGGGTTTGTTTGCTTCTGCTTCAGTCTTGGTTGTCTCTCTTTCGGTTTCTTTGTTGGGCTGGGTAAGGTTGGGTTAGGCTACGTTAGACTAGGCTAGGTTGGTTAGTAAAGGGAAAAAGAGAGTTAGGATTGAAGCTAAACCAAACGTCCCTAGTCTTAACATCCCTAGCTACCTAGTAATATCCCTAGCTACCTAGTAATATCCCTAGCCCGTGTCAATGTATCAATGTGTGTGTGTGTGTGTGTGTCAGTATGTGTATCAGAGTGTCAGTGTGTCAGTGTGTGCGCCAGTGTTTGTCAGTGTGTGTCAGTGTGTGTCAGTGTGTGTGTCAGTGTGTGTGTCAGTGTGTGTATCAGAGTGTCAGTGTGTCAGTGTGTGTGTCAGTGTGTCAGTGTTTGTGTCAGTGTGTGTCAGTGTTTGTCAGTGTGTGAGTCAGTGTGTCAGTGTTTGTCAGTGTTTGTCAGTGTGTGTCAGTGTGTGTTTTGTGCAATGTGATGTGAACACCGGGGTGGAGATCATATATTTGATCTAATAGTGCGACTTTAGCGTTTTCTCTTTCTGTGTCTGTGTGTGTGTGGTGATT
>OU696592.1:6392926-6420426 GCA_916048095.2 Sacculina carcini | reverse complement strand
ATACACACATACATACACCCACACATACACAATCATACACACACACACACACACACAAACTCAACTAATAGTCTATGTTTTTTCTATTTATTCCAGTATTTGACTATGTCTATTCTTGTAGCACAAGCTTATTGTGCTGAATTTTCAATATTTAGTGGCGTTTTTTCGCTCATGTTTTCCTAGCACATTTGGATGAATGGGTTCAAAAAAGCAGATAATGTTAAACCATGATAATGTCATAATGCATATTTTTAATGTTTTCTCTTTGTTGTCTCTTTACCGTTCTTTCTTTTCATCTTTCGTCTTCTCATTTGTCTTATTCTTGTGCTTGTGTTTTCTTGTTTCGTCTTCGCTCATCATTTTGGGATGCCCACCGTCACCGCCTCTGCCACGCCTGTGCTGGTGCTAGACTATCCACGCCTATTTCTGTGATGATGGCGGTGTTTGTTGATGTGGCTCCGTGTCGATATTGATGGCCGAGCTGTGTTACCGTGACCCGCTCTCTCTCTCTCTCTCTGTCTCTCCTACCCTCTCTCTTGGCTTGATTGTGGCCATTAGCGACCGTCTCCTACACCTGACTGGGTCACCTGGCTGGCTCGTCCCCAGTCGTGCTGCTGCTGCTCGGTGTTGTGGACTCCCTGTGGCTCGTCCCCATCCCAGTCCACGGCTGATGGCTCACGGCTCACGAGCCAGCCAACAGTGTTGCAACCCATATGTCACGTGCCGCTTGCATTTGCACTCGAAATCAGCCAATAAGCAAATGCAGCCACACACACACACACACACACACACACACACACACTCTGACACACACACACACACACACACACACACACACACACACACACACACACATACACACCCACACTCTGACTCACGCACACACATACACACACACTCTGACACACACACACACACACACACACACACACACACACACACAGCGTCCCAGCGCAGGAGGGACGCACCAAACGTCAAGTAAAGTTTCAAGTCATCTTATAATTATTTGGCTGATTAGATTATCATCATGGTTGATATCATGCATATTACCGTTCTTTTTATTTTGAGGATAAGCATTCTATAGATGCATATAACTTTCTCGATAACGAACCAATTGAAAAAACGGATAATGTAAAAACCGAATATATATGTAATATCACTGATCTGATCAACCCAACTTATTCCACGTTTAATATTATTAGCTTTAACATAAGATCTATACCCAAAAATTTACAAACTTTTGTTGATGAAGTCATTCACAATGAAGTTTATCATTTCGATGTCATTGGGCTAACTGAAGTCAGATTAAATTCCGAGCACTGTCAACTTTATGAAATACCAGGATATAATATACATGCACATTGTAGAAATGTTCATGGAGGTGGAGTGGTAATTTATATCGATGAAAGGCATTCATCCAGGATAATTGATGAGTTCACGGTTAAGTCGGAAAGTGTTGAAACCTTGTGTACAGAAATTACAGTTGGGCAAAATAAACTAATCAATATATGTGTATATAGACCACCGAATAGCAAATTTATAGAATTTCTCGAAGTATTGGAAAACATACTCGAATCGCTGAGAGTGAACCAATATAAAAACATTTCCATTTTTGGGGACTTTAATCTAAACTTATTAGAAAGAACTGAGAATGTCAAACATTTTGTCAATCTCATGCATTCGTACTCGTTTTATAGCTTAATAAATAGACCAACCAGAGTTACCGATTCATCAGCGACTCTGATCGATCACATTTGGTCCACAGATATCAATAGGAACGAAGTGAATTATATCATTGAAACTGATATATCTGATCACTTCCCCACTATTTCCCAATTTCGAACACATAAAGTTAAAATTATACCGAAAGTTTTGAGACTTAGAACCTTCAACAACATTTCCATGACTGAATTCAACATAAAATTGGCTTCTGAAAATTGGGATGAAGTACTTGGCGATCAATGTCCGGAAAGTGCCTTTGACAAGTTCTATTACACATTCAGGGACCTGTTTGAGGAACATTTTCCTTATAAAATTATCAAAACAAAAAAGAAATGTGAACTGAGCCCCCACATCACTCCTGAAATCAAGGCGAAAATTAGAGAAAAAATCTATTGTTAAGACTTTCGAAAAAGTGGCCAAATATTTATAGAGAAGAATATAGGAGGTATCGGAATAATTTAACAACCTTGATGAGAATGACAAAAAACAAATACTATAAAGATAAATTATGTTCGAATAAAGGCAATGCTAAAAAACACTGGCATATTATTAACTCATTAATGGGGAGGAAAAATCATGGTGACAATAATATTGAACTACACAACAATTGTCAAAATATTTCTGATGTGTTTAATGAACACTTTTTGAATACTGGTGCTCAAAATCAAAGTAGTCCTGATTTCAAAACATTCCTTTCAACATCACCATCTTCTTCTATGTTTCTGCAATCAACTAATGAACAGGAAATAAAAAATATCCTAAGCACATTTGACAGTCATGCGTCAGGTTTTGATGAAATTCCTCCTATATTACTGAAATTTACCGCAGATACCATAAGTGCTCCTCTGGTTCATATTATTAACCTATCATTTTTCTTCGGACATTATCCTAATCAACTTAAATGTGCAAAAGTTATTCCAATATTTAAATCAGGGGATAGGAGGGATGTCAATAATTATAGACCTATATCTATGCTTCCTTCATTTAATAAAGTATTCGAAAAAGTAATATCCTATAGACTCATCTCATACCTTGAAAAGAATGAACTTTTAAACCAACAACAATTTGGGTTCAGAACTGGTTGCTCAACGGAGTCTGCCATCTTAGATTTTGTCAATTGTGTTTATAAATGCTTAGAGAAAAAACAACTCGCGGCTGGAATATTCGTAGACTTTTCAAAGGCATTCGATAAAATTAATCATTCAAAACTATTATACAAATTGGAACATTTGGGTATAAGGGGCATTGCCTACAAATTATTTGAAAATTATCTGATAAATCGAACACAGAGAGTGTACTGTAACAAGTGTTACTCATCGGTCAAGATAATTAATAATGGGGTACCACAGGGCTCGGTTCTGGGGCCCATACTATTCTTAGTTTACATGAATGATATTGTTAACTCTAGTTCCAAAATTCACTTCACAATATATGCAGACGACACAACTTTACTATTAAAAGAAGATAATGCTGCTGATTTACATCATACAATAAACAAAGAACTCAAAAATATATGTAAATGGGCTCAGGCCAATGATCTTATGATAAATTTAAAAAAAACGTCCTATATAATATTTCAAAATCGGTCCGTTAAACACGACTTCACCGGAATCGTATTGGATGGTGTTTACTTGCGACAGAGTCATTCCACCAAATTCTTGGGTGTTATCATTGATGAGAACCTGAACTGGAGTGTTCACATCAGTGAACTTTGTTCAAAACTTGCAAAAGTAACGGGGATTTTATATCGGGTTCGACACAGTTTAACACAAGAAGCTAAAATTAATGTATATTATGCTCTCTTCTACCCTCACTTAATATATTGCGTATCAGTCTGGGCCAGTACTTATAGTTCATTTTTAACTCAAGTTAATGTTGCACAGAGAAAATTTTTGCGCTGCATTTTCCACAGGAAAAAATTCGACTCCACGGAAGATTTATTCAGGAACAAAGATATTCTCAAGTTCTCATCAATCCATAAGTACAGCACAATCCTCCTTATATACAAATTGATTGGACGTAACTCTATTTTTCAAATATATGAACACGCTTGTAACACTAGAAACAATAATTTGAACTTGTCTTTACCGAAGTTTAGGACCACACTGTTTAAAATGAGTGTGGTGAGTTACGGACCGGAATTGTTCAACTGCTTGCCTACTGAAATAAAAGCTCTACTAAACTGTAGCAACACGCATAGGTTCAAGAAGATTATACGAAAACATTTTCTTGATAACCAATATTAATTATGTTCATGCTAAATACAATTGCTCTCATAGTCGTGTTCGTTTATGCTATCTGTATGTCGACATGTTCTTATGTTCTGTTTGATAGCCTTGACCTTTGGTCTCGGTGTTGTGAATTCACACTGTGCGATTGTGTCCTGCGATCTGTGAATATGTCTTTAATTGTTGTTGTTAAGGGATTTATGTCTTGTGTTGCTGATGGTTGTATGTCTTGTTGTTGTATTGTTGTCATGTTGTATTTGTTTATATTATAAGTTCTCAATTTTAATTAGTCTGAAGGTTTTTTGCTAAGTTTTTTTTTTGCATAGCGTTTTTATTCTTTGTCTGTTGAGAAGCCAATAATTGGCTTGACAGACTATGCTATTGTACTTAATTAATATTGCTTTTCTTGTGCTTGTTGTGGCAATACATTACTATTACTATTACTATTACTATTACACACACACACACACACACACATACACACACTATGACATACACACACACACATACACACCCACACTCTGACACACGCACACACACACACACACACACTATGACACACGCACACACACTATGACACACACACACTATGACACACACACACACAAACACTATGACACACACACACACACACACACACACACACACACACTCTCTCTCTCTCTCTCTCTGTCTGTCTGTATTTATGCATTATTTATCATTTGTTTGTTTTTTAATGCGCGTCTGTTTCAGATGTGGGTATTTTGATGTTTGGGTTTTATTGAGGAAGCTATTTTCACCACTTTCTATTTCGCATATTAGGATAAATTATTCTGTCTGTTATAGTTTGTCATGGTGTTTTTTGTTGTATTAATATAAGAGGCAGTACAAACCGGAATGTGTGTACTTTCCTCGGCTGAGCGTTTAGTTTTTTCTCGTTTATTACTTGCGTCTCTTGTTTCTTGTTGATAAGGTCAAACTAAATGAATGAAAATGAATGAAAATGAATGAAAATGAATGAATTGAATAACATATTTATTGTTGATTGTTGTTATTTATTGAGGAACGTGGGCGGAGTGACATTATGAGTGTTATCGGATTATGGTTTATTTTTTATTTTTATTGTTTTTTTCTCGGGTTATCCTCTACGTTTTTTTTGGTTAGTTTCCCGTACATGGGGGTCACCGCAGGGTGGTAATAGTGCACTTGTACTCTTCCCATGCTACTGAATTTACCTGTGTAATTAATAATAATAACAATAATTGAAAAATGTAAGATTTTCAACGTCAATTTCATGTGGTTTTTGCGGAAATATTGTCAAAAAACAATTAATTTGCCACAGGAAGAAATGTTTCACGTGTTTGTTTGTTTGTTTGTTTGTGACAATGTTTTTTGCTTTTGTGTTCGCAGGTTTTACCTGGATGCAGAGGGCGTGTTCTTGATGTGAGTGCACTCTATACTCTACTGCTCACTGTTCTAATACCAACTGTGTGTATGTGTGTGTGTCTATGTGTCTCTCTCTGTGTCTGTGTGTGTGCGTGTGTGTCTGTGTGTGTCTGTGTGTGTGTGTGTGTCTGTGTCTGTGTCTGTATCTGTGTCTGTGTGTGTGCGTGTGTCTCTCTCTGTGTCTGTGTGTGTGCGTGTGTGTCTGTGTGTGTCTGTGTGTGTGTGTGTGTCTGTGTCTGTGTCTGTATCTGTGTCTGTGTGTGTCTGTGTGTGTGTGTGTGTCTGTGTGTGTGTGTGTCTGTGTCTGTATCTGTGTCTGTGTGTGTGTGTGTGTGTGTGTGTGTGTGTGTGTGTGTCTGTGTCTGTATCTGTGTGTGTGTGTATGTGTCTGTGTGTGTCTGTGTGTGTCTGTGTGTGTGTGTGTGTGTGTGTGTGTGTGTGTGTGTGTGTGTGTGTGTGTGTGTGTGTGTGTGTGTGTGTGTGTGTGTGTGTGTCTGTGTCTGTAACTGTTTCTGTGTCTGTGTATCTGTCTGTGTGTGTATGTGTCTGTGTGTGTCTGTGTCTGTGTGTGTGTGTGTCTGTGTGTGTGTGTGTGTGTGTGTGTGTGTGTGTGTGTGTGTGTGTGTGTGTGTCTGTGTCTGTAACTGTTTCTGTGTCTGTGTCTGTGTCTGTGTCTGTGTGTGTGTGTGTGTGAGTGTGTGTGTGTCTGTGTGTGTCTGTGTCTGTGTGTATGTATATGTGTCTGTGTGTGTCTGTGTGTGTGTGTGTGTGTGTGTGTGTGTGTGTGTGTGTGTGTGTGTGTGTGTATCTGTGTCTGTCTGTGTGTGTGTCTCTCTCTCTCTCTCTGTGTGTGTGTGTGTATGAAAATAGAAACTGTATTGTGAAATGTGTGTATTGCTGTAAATCTTATTTATTCGTTGTAATGTAAATATTGATGCGCATACATTGTATGCGCATATATGTTGTATGTGTTATGAGTGTATTTGTCTGAAAGAGCGAAAGATCCATTGGTTATTTGATATTAAAAAAACTATCAGTATATTTGCACTGTGTGTTTTTTAAATATATAAATATTCAACTTAACTTTTACGATATATTGGATATTGTTATATATACGTGCTCTATATTATCACAAATTAATGCTATTATTGACTAAACGCAATATAGACAACAAAGCAATAGATAGGCAAACATGAAATATTAAACGTCGATTCGATTTCTGTGTGTGTGTGTGTGTGTCCTGTGTAGTCAAGTTTGTATGTGAGTGTATGTGTGTGTATGCATGTGTGTGTGTGTGTGTGTGTGTGTGTGTGGGGTGCTGAGGTGTTCCCGTTGTTATCGATCTTTTGCTCCGACGAATTGCATGGCGCTGTGGTGTTGATGGTCACACACCGCCAGTTTTCTGCTAGAATTCCTCCTGTCTGTGTCTGTGTCTGTGTCTGTGTGTCAATGTGTGTGTGTGTGTGTGTTTTATATCACTTATTTACTTGCAAAGCACAGTTGGGTTGAAAGTTTTTCTAGTTTGCTAATAACGTGAATATATTCGAGCGGTGCCTGAAATAAGGTGGAAAATATGATTTATCTTGTGTTTTATATCCGTCTTCGTAGTTGAGTTTTTGTCATGAAAAATACCGTGTAGTATACGGAATGAATTTAGCGCGCGTGTTTGTGTGTTTGTGTGTGAGCTGTTGTGAAACTATACAACTTGTGGCTTGTGAATAAGTTCACATACACTGACATGAAGATCATTTCAACATTTCCAAATATTCCTTTCCAAATATCATTCTTGAGTACACCTGAAGTATTCACAAATGTTTTCAATGTGCGAATACGCAAGACGCACACATACAGGAAGATTTGGTGTTAGCACAAGAACTTGTTTTGTTTCTGCTTCGTAGCAGACATGCAGCAGGTTCTTAAGAACATGGACTATTTGAAGGATTTCATAGAATATCAGCGACGTCGTGATTCCCGACGTACTCCAGCTGGGATTTCTGCTGCTGTCTGTTCCGGGATGAAGGCAGGGAGTCAGCCGTCCGCTCACGGCAGCCCAATCATCCTCACTCAGGAAGTTGTCCGAGGTAGTAAGCCAGCGTCTTCAAATCCGACCAGGAACGTTGATGTCAGCGAGTCTGCTTCGTCGATTGTTGAAGACGAGTTTGATCCGCTCTACAGCTGCGTTCAATTTGACAGAAATCAAAACAAACTACTTGTTGACGATCCGAGCGAACGCCGTCGTGAAAAAGGAAAACTTTTGTCTGATAACGTTTTCTGTGATGTCGTGGGATCTGATGAGTCCGTATATTCCGCACCGATCTACAGTTTGGAACAGTCCAACCATATCAACAGCGGTTGTCAGACAAGGACAGACCTTGATAATACACGCACTAAATGCCAAGCTAAATACACCGAACCACAACCTGGTCTTTCCACGGATTGTAATGATGACAACGTTTTCTCTCGTCTCTCTTCTTCTCCGGGGTGGTTTCCACCTGTTCCTCCTTCCCCTTCGCACTCACCACCGGCTCGACCTTTCAGATGGTCGTCATATATGGAAGATGCTGGAAGCGGAATGCATGATGCAGATGACCAGAGGATGACAGCACCTTCGAGGTCCTTACCTCCATCACCACCTCCGCACTTCAGTGCGTCGCTGCATCGTGAAGAACTCCCATACCGGCTGCAGTCAACAGGAGAACAGCTAAGACAAGATTCAGCCGTTCAGAACCGTTCAACTAGTATGGACAAGCAGTCTTCAATTGAGAATCTCGTTCAGTTGACATCACAGAAAGTGCATCACAACTTGATGCACGTGGAGATTCCAGATAAACTCATATCACTTCAGAGTAACCATGACAACTTCAAGGAAGATTTCCGAACTGAACCAACGCAATCACGAAAGTCTACATTGATAGCATCTTCATCTGAAAGTGCTCATTCTGCTGATAATAAGGAGTACTGCCCTCGAGTGACAGCATCAGATGAAGCTCCCACGGTTTCTCGTCAGATTTCAATTCGAATGCATCGCAAGTTGTTTCATGATATATCATCGTATGGAGGCAAAGTGAGCTGCATCTTTACTGCCTGGTTCAGTTCATTTTCTTCTTTTATCTATTTATTTACTATTTTTATTATCTACTATTTATTTTTTATTTACTTCTTTTTAAATTTCTCATTCTCGTATTATTCTTCTATTATCTATTTCCAATTTTCAATTGTTGATAATTAAGTCAAATATCCAGTAATTGTTGACAATAACACACACACACACACACACACACGGACACACATACACATCCATAACATATACTTCCACATTAGTAGAGGCACAATTAGCAGAAACAACACCCATTAGGCGCCCCTCTTCAATTTTATAGCTAGGTGTTCTTATGAGGCTTATACATATTTCAACAATGTGAGTCATAGGTTTCTGCGTGTTTGTGTGTGTGCTTGTGTGTGTGTGTGTTTCATTATTAATATTACCTTTATTACTTTTCTGGTTATTAATATTATTATAATTATAACTACTATTATTGGAGTTATTCTCAGTAGTGTTATAACACTAGAAACACACGTGTGTTTGTGTATATTGATCTGTACGAGTTTGTCGACTTATATATATATATATATATATATATATATATATATATATATATATATATATATATATATATATATATATATATATGTGTATGTGTGTGTATGTGTATGTGTATGTGTGTGTGTGTGTGGTGATTTACAGACGAGTGCTGATACGTCAGTCTCGAACACCACGTGCTCGGTTGAGGAGCGTCTGCAAGCAAAGGTCAGTGTGTGCATCATTGCAACTGGTCGTAGTTCTTGGCATGCAACTTGTGCAAAGAAAGCTGTGTGTGACTTCTTCTTTTATAATATAGCAATCAGTTTATATGCAGGTTGAAATTGGATTTGCTTCTGGGGTTAATTTTTTAAATCAACATTTGTTTTTTAAAACAAAAATTTCCTGCTATATTTCATGTGCCGCTTCTTTTTTCAACCTAACCCTATATTATATTTATATATGGTAAAAATATCAGCATTTATAGTGAATTTAAATTGGGGAAAATACATAACATGTTTCTGAAACAATCGTTATTTGCATAGCGGGAATGTTCTGGGGAAATATGAATTTTCAGCGATTTTTATTGGTCGAATCTAGCAGTAGGTTTTAGGCATCTATTTAGTGGGTAAAATTGGTTATTTCAATATATTTTTAGTACAGGTTGAGGTTATTGACATGAAGTTAAGGCATGTGCAACCAATTGCCACGTTCTTTTGCTCTTCCAGAATTTGTTTCGCTTTCATTTTACAAGTTCTATTTTTGGTTTTTGAGCTTGCTGTTCAAATATTTCTATGCAGTAATTTGCCATGGGGAAATATGCATTAAATCTTTAAAATTTTGCATAATTTCATTCAACTGGATATATTTTTATTGAATGAGTGTGTCAATATTTATTTATGGCTGTATTATTTATTGAATCACATATTTATTTATTGTTGATTGTTGTTATTTATTGAAGACTATGGACGGAATAATATTATGGAGTGTTATCGGATGAATTATTTTGTTTTATCATTTTGTTTACGAACTCTCTTACTCTCTACATCTTTTTGGTTAGCTTCCAGTAAATGGGGCCACCGCAGGGTGGTAATAGTGCACTTGCACTCTGTAATTAATATTATTATTATTATTAATAATATTGCCTGAATCATTACCTGATTTATATAATTGGCATGTTATGGCATTTTCCTTGCCAATGCATGAGTGACAAAGTTCTTGGTGGGTTTTCCGTCTGATCTGAGCTGCATGCTCCTGCGATCAATGCGCTCATCAACCGGTTTCCAGTGAGGATTTGTTCTTGTGGTCTGGTGACATCTAGCTGTTCTTCCCTGCTTGTATGTCTGTATGTCTGTGTGTCTGTGTGTATGTATGTACGTATGTCTGTGTGTCTGTGTGTATATCTGCGTGTATGTCAGTGTGTGTGTGTCAGTGTGTGTATGTGTGTATGTGTGTGTATATGTGTATCAGTGTGTGTATGTATGTCTGTGTGTATGTGTGTACGTATGTCTGTGTGTCTGTGTGTATATCTGCGTGTATGTGTATGTCTGTGTGTATATATGTCAGTGTGTGTTTGTGTGTGTGTCAGTGTGTGTATGTGTGTGTGTATGTGTGTGTATATGTGTATCAGTGTGTGTATGTATGTATGTGTGTATGTGTGTATATCTTCGTGTATGTGTATGTCTGTGTGTGTATATGTCAGTGTGTGTGTGTCAGTGTGTGGATGTGAATGTGTGTGTGTGTATGTATGTATGTATGTATGTGAATGTGTGTATGCCTGTGTGTCCATGTGTATGTGTATGTGTGTGTATGTGTGTATGTGTGTGTGTCTGTATGTGTGTATATATGTGTGTGTGTCAGTGTGTGTGTGTCTGTGTGTGTGTGTGTGTACGTATGTCTGTGTGTCTGTGTGTATATCTGTGTGTATGTGAATGTGTGTATGTGTGTGTGTATGTGTATGTGTATGTATGTGTATCTGTGTGTATGTGTGTGTATGTCTGGACGACTGCAGGAACATACATGTTGGTGGGGTGTTGTTGTGTTTATGTTTGTGTCGTGTTGTGTCGTGTTGTCATCAAATTCCGTCCGCTACATGATTCTGTACGCACGTGGCTGCGTGCAAGATATATAGAAATTCATACACAGCTCTGTTATATGTGTTTATGTGTATACATTTGTCCATACTCTTGCATATGATTGTTGTGTCAAAAATTTCTAACGAAATTTAACTTGAGCAAATGCCTAATAGTGTGTCTGCGTTTTGGTCAGTATATCTGTATGTGTGTGTGTGTGTGTGTTTGCACGTGCAAAATGAAGCCTCGACCTGCTGGTCCATCTCGAACTCGTTCAGCATCCGCCATTTGTATGCGCACCGCCCCGGCACCCCCAGCTCGTGTTGTCAAGTCTCCCTCCCATGCCACTATGATCACCCCCTCACCAACACCTCACCTATGTGTTGATGGTGCCGAACCACGCCCCTCACAACAACAGCAGACCCCCTCTCCCTCGTCACTGTCTCCACCTTCACACCATTCACCATCGACACCATCTGTGCAGCTTCACGTGATCACAGAGCGCTTGTTGGCGCTGTGTTTTGCTCGGCATCTCAGCTCGGCAGAATACGCAGTTGCTGTGGACAGAGCCGCCCGCATGCTTCGTTCCAAGCATCACAAACAATACATGGTGAGTAGGACGGGTAGGTCAGACCATGGTGTGTTCTACAGCCTCGCACCGGCGTTCTTAACTAGGGGTGCTTCCACCCCTAGGGGTGCGAGGATTCCTGCGAATAATTAAAGGAATAATTAAAGAAAATATATGTTTTACCTATGCTTCAGTTTTTTTTTCCGGAAAAAACTCGTTTTTATCCTCTTAAAGGAGATGTATGCCGTCTGAATAAATTTCTCTTTATATTAGGTCGTTTGTATTTTTCATCTTTCTCCTTTAGCTATCAGGAATTCAGGGGTTGCGAGAACTGACTTCTGATTTGAAAAAGGGTGTGAACATTAAAAATGGTTAATAACCACTGTCCTAGTAGATCCATGGTATCTTGTAAAGACAGAACCACTTGATGCATCGGCTTGTTAAAAATCCTATCCAATCTGATGTTGTTAAATATTGAATTTATCAAGATATGTATGAATTATTCACAGAGTGTATAACTTTGACGCAACGGTGCAAGAATCAACAACAGTTAATAACAATTTTGACTAACGGACCACACTGGTTGATTGTCGATCAACCGTCCTACCTAGTTAGTCTTTTAACTCGTTCGGAAACTGTGTCCTCTCGTAGACCTGTTCCCCTCATCTGCGCTCGTGTCACTAATGAATCTTAATGGTTCTCTAAATCTTTTATTTTCTTCGGTCCGTATATTTATAATTATCTTCCTTCTCATATTACTTCATCTTCTTCCTACCGCTTATTTGCTTCCCGACTTCAACAACACCTTTTTCACACACTCTCTCACTCCTTTCACCAAACTCTGCTTCCATTCAGCTAACCAATATTATATCCCTTCTCCTTATTATAATCACATTTCTCGTGTATATATATATACGTGCATTTACGCTTATATGAGACATTCTGCTGTTCTCAGCGTCTATATATATGCATTTCGTCCATGAGCACATTGTCCTCTTGTCGTTTTCTCTTTGTTTATTTTTCTCGTTGTTGTCTCTTCGTTGACGTCATGCTCGTCCGTGTTTTGCAGCCGCTATATGAAATATATGTTTGTTTGTTGGTTTGTTTGTGTGTTCAGGTGTTCAATTTGTCGGGCCGCAGTGAGCCGCTTAGCTCGGTCGGCTGGCAGACAAGTGAATGTGGATGGCCCGAGGGAATCGCTCCTGCCCTCGACCGACTGTGCAGCTTGTGCAAGAGCATTGACACCTGGTTGTCTTCGGGACCACATCATGTGGCCGTGCTGCATTCTCGCTCCTGCCACACGGACCTGTAAGTAGATGTGTCCCGATACTAGCGTTCTCTCCGATCATCATTCGATTCTCTAGGATATCATCATATGATGATGATGAAGTTGTTGATGTGTTTCACTCTAACGATGTTCTTCGCTCTGATAAAGACCTTCATTCTGATAATGATCTTCTTTCTAATGATGTTCTCTCTGATGATGTTGCTGTCTTCGATAAGCGTCATCTCTCTTATTTTAACCTTCACTCTGATGATGTTATTTTGTCTGATGATGTTCTTCACTTTGATGAAATCCTTCTCTCTGGTGATGTTGTTTTATTTGATGATGTTGTTTTCTTTGATGATGGTCTTCCTTTCTGATGACGTTCATCTTTCTGATGATGCTGACGTAACGAGTGGTTTTTGAAAGTTGTTTTTCGTAGCACATTCTGACATACCGCTATATGAGTACGAAACACGTCATGGAGTTACTCGATTCCTTGTCATCTTTCTGTAAATATGTCTCCGTGTGGGTGTGTGTGTGTTGTCAGTGGTGGCTGGGAGAGAATAAGCTTGCTGGTAAGTTCATACATCCACTACTGCCATATTTGTCGCAGTGAGGAGCGAACGCCAGAGAGAGTCGCCATGAAAACGTTCTTCGACGACAAAGTGCGGCGGCTGGAAAAACCTAGTCATAAACGGTGGGTGAACAAGAGTAGTAACCGCTACCAGGAGAGGTTACCAGGAGAGGTTCCCAGGAGAGGTTACCAGGAGAGGTTACCAGGAGAGGTTACCAGGAGAGGTTACCAGGAGAGGTTACCAGGAGAGGTTACCAGGAGAGGTTACCAGGAGAGGTTACCAGGAGAGGTTACCAGGAGAGGTTCCCAGGAGAGGTTACCAGGAGAGGTTACCAGGAGAGGTTACCAGGAGAGGTTACCAGGAGAGGTTACCAGGAGAGGTTACCAGAAGAGGTTACCAGGAGAGGTTACCAGGAGAGGTTCCCAGGAGAGGTTACCAGGAGAGGTTACCAGGAGAGGTTACCAGGAGAGGTTGCCAGGAGAGGTTACCAGGAGAGGTTCCCAGGAGAGGTTACCAGGAGAGGTTACCAGGAGAGGTTACCAGGAGAGGTTACCAGAAGAGGTTACCAGGAGAGGTTAACAGGAGAGGTTACCAGGAGAGGTTACCACGGTTGGTTACCAGGTTTCCTATCAAACTGTATGCTAGCTGGTAGCGTATACATATATACATACATTAACATACGTACACACACACACACAAGCACACACACGCGATCTCAAATACACGCAAACACAGACAAAGAACAACATATCGATACCTCATGTACATACACATTCGTGCATATCTATCTGCACAGCCTCGCACAAATTTCTACTTAATTCCGGAATATCAAACAATCAATATATATATATATATATATATATATATATATATATATATATATATATATATATATATATATATATATATATATATATAACAAAATATCACAAAACAAAAAAACACACATATGTGTTTGTGTGTGTTTGTGTGTGTGTGCTTGTGTGTGTGTGTGTGTGTGCTTGTGTGTGTGTGTGTGTGTGTGTGTGTGTGTGTGTGTGTGCTTGTGTGTGTGTGTATTTGTGTGTTTGTGTGTGTGTGTGTGTGTGTGAGTATCTATTCCAATTGCTCGTGTGTGTGTTTTCTTATACACACAGATACGTCAATTATTTTACCGGCCTTCTATCGGGCATGATCGCCATCAACGCAGCACCGTTGTTTCTGCACCACGTGACAATCACGTGCTGTGCAAGGCCTCTTGGCGACGACCAGACGACAAACACATGGTGTTATGTGCGCGTGTATCAGGCCATGGTGCCTGTGTGGACCAGTGGAATGTGTTCTCTGTCCACGAACAAGTCTGCTATTGAGTTCAGGTGATAAAATGCTGCTCAAATGTATACTAATAGTAGTAATATTAATAATAATGTAGCTATTAGTTTAATAATAATATAAATAAAATAATTTTATTGGAGAAATATTATACACGTTTCTTAATTTTTATTTGTATAAATTATGCCGGGATAGCAATTTTAAATTATCAATATGCAGGTTGAGTATATAGAATTAAATTTATGTTTTAATATAACAAATTTCATGTATTTTTATGTTTTACATTGCAAAAAGATGACCAAAATTGGATAATTCTTGATTTGAGATTTGTAGTTGTACGGACAGGGAGACTTATAGATGGCAGGTCTATCTTGCTCAAAACTGCAGCACTAAAACACAATTGTATTTTCTATATATATGTGTAGAGACTCATGCGTTTATATATTAATGCCCTCCCCCCCAAACAAAAAGAAATTGTCATTCGAGAAACAACAAAAGAAAGTGTCAGAAATAAAAATGAAGTCGCTATCGTTTTATTGAAATGAAATATGTGGATAGAAGTTAATATATAATATAATATGAATAATAAATAGTAAAAAATTAATAGTAAATAATAAATATATTAAATCGTGACGTAAGGGTGTCAAACTATTACCTTGGTATGTGTGTGTGTATGTGTGTGTGTGTGTGTGTGTGTGTGTGTGTGTGTGTGTTTGTTTGTGTGCTGATGTTAGGCCTGAGGGCGCGTTGTCGTTGAGGGGTGACATTTTGGTCAAGTGTTTCCTGGTGAGTGGCAGTCACGACCGACAGCTGATGTGGAAACTGCAGCTGCACACTTGTGCTGTGTCTCAAGGCGCTCTCTCCTTCTCATCACAAGAACTGGACGATGTGTGTGATGGTGAGTACTGCTGTCATTGACCTCATTAATATTATCATCACAATGTAGCCCGGTTATAAGAGAGTATTTCTTCCTGGTCCGTCTTCTATACTCAACTTGTAATTTTCCCCCAGGATATAAGAGATAAATTTTCTCCTCTCCCGACACAACTCTCTTATTTCCGGGCTACACTGTGTTATTTTTATTAATAATAGGATTATTATTATTATGGACCACTGCACTAAAAAATTCAGCCAAGAGCTCAGCCAAGTGACAATGCCAGCAGAAACATACAAGGCAACACAAAGACATTTTATTCTCTCTGAACACAACTATCCTATAGTAATTCACAAACGAACACTAACAACAACAACTGTTTAATGTATCTTCTTGAAGAGCACAAACAAACTTGGCTCATTTTCCCTCGTCTTGTAGGTGGCTATTAAGCGTGGCCAGCTGCTGGTTGAGTCGTGACGTGTCTCTCTGCTTGGCCACCGTGTTCCTCTGACCACTTCGGCACGCGCGGAAGAACCGCTGAGCCAGCACGGCCATGAGAATCTTGAAGGCGGCATTGTCCTGTGCCAGCGAGGACGAATGATTAGGCTTCTCGGAGTTTGACTCGGTGTTGGGTGCCGTGTAGCAGCAATGTCTGAATGAGCACTTGGCGCGCGTGTGTCCGGGTCGAGTGAGACACAGACCGCACCACGTGAGCGCATTCCACACAGACAGAGCTGATGGGAGCAGATTGAATGGCGGAGGAACCGGTGATTCTCTTATGAACTCCACCCACAGTTTGGTGCGTGCAAACTTCCACTCCTGATCGGCCGAAGCTGTGACGTCCTCAAACGTGTCCGACATGACGGCAATCAACATGTTCATCAGTATGACGATGCAGATGACGTGGAACACGGCGAACAGAATGTAGCCGACCGACTCGGTGAAGTTGTGCTTGTTGATTATGGGCAGACGTGCCGAACTACCGGGCAGAGTTTCCACCACGACGTCGACCGATTCCAGCGGGGATATGCCAAACATGGCCCAGAAGAGCGTGTTGCACGAGGTTAAAAGCGTCACAAACGAGTCACTCTGCTTGGTCTTCACACCTGAACCGTCCACGCGCTCCATATTTCTGTAGTAAGTGTAGAGACGATGCATGCCGGCCGCAAATGACAGAATAAACAGCAGAAACATCACCAGAAAACGACCAATGTCCAGCAGCATCTTGCCGAGAGATATTTGCAACGGCCCGAGGCTGGAACTCATTTGGAAGAGGTACAACGTCTTACCGAACGCCAGAATCGTTGTCATGGCTATCATGCCTTCACCAATCAGAGTTGGATCGTATTTGTACCAGAATTTGCGCTCCAATACCGAGTTGCCGTAGCTGGTTGTCGTACAATAGGCCCAGATCCAGCATCCGAATGATACGGTGAACCCTGTGGAAATGAGGAAATCATAGATGTGCCACGAATCTGCGGTGTATCGGTGCCAGCCGATGGACCAGCATTTCTTCAGCTGAGCGGCCGCCAGTCCAACCACCCAGAATATAAGCATAACCTCGAGGCCAGAATCGGGAGGTCCACGTATTTGCGTTGCTCTATCCATGGCCGTCTCCAGCAGGATCAGCGTCAAGAAGATGACATAGCAAGCAACCCAGTTGATCCACTTGTTGATTGGAGAGTGCCAGAAGCGCACCTTATCCGAGTGAGGGTAGAGTTTGATCATTATGATTGATACGGGAAGAATAATGGTCATGTAGGTAAAAGTGAGACTCTTCTGGAGAAAATTGTATCGTCTCCAACTTTGGCGCTGCCCGAGCCAAAGGTTGGTGAGTACCTGCTGTACTTTTGGGTGCGTGACGAATTCTTTCTGCTCATAATCGATGGCCATCAACAGGCGAGGATAAGGAAACGACTGGGGTCCGTCGTCGCTGCCCTGCTTTCTTCCCAGTATCAACTCCACCTCTTCAGTACTGCGGCACTGGTCGAGAAACTCAACAACGAATTGCCGAAGATTCTGCTGAACGTTCTCGTAGAGCGAGCTGAACTCACTTTCATAGTCGATATTCTTGGTAAGTTCATCGTGTAGCTGAAAGCACGTGTGAACAGGATCAGAGGAGGTTTGTATGATGAACGCCGGTGATGTCAGCGCTTGAAATGTAAACACTCGCTTGTAGGAATTCACCAAATCCTCCCCACGTCTTCGACCACCACAAACCAGCTGACAGAAACAGTCTGGTGGATGCGGCTTATTAATGCGATGCCCGCGTTTTTTCAGAAATCTCACCATTTCGTATTGATTGGTTTGGGCGGCGAGAATCAGAGGTGTCACGCTAGAGTCGTATCGTGAGCTCGTTTCATAGCCGAAATATTCCTGGTCCGGATCGATAGTGGCCATTTTCTCCAAGATAATTTGGACTATTCGTATGGAATTCTCCTCTATTGCGTAGAGCACAGTATCGCCCAATTCTATGTTGGCAACGTCCAGGAGCAGTCTGACAATGTTCTCGTTGTTCTGCTGTACAGCAATGTGCAGAGGGGTTAGTCCTTGGAAGTTGTAACAATTTATATTGAAGTCCTTGTTCTGCTTCATAAACTGGTCAACTTTTTCCAAGTCATTCTCTTCGATCACCTTGAAGAATTTGTCTTCATTGACCGATATCTTGGGCAGAAAATCGCTGGGCTTGAATTGGGCATCGGCTAATGGATCGTATACAGCATTGACTACGTCCAAACCTGCGCCAAATTGTTCTTCCTCATCATTCAGTTTCTCCATTAACAAATTGTGTTCTTCATTAATATTTTCCATAATTGCTGCTTCCAACGGGTAAATTGAAGCTTGACTTATTTTAGACACTCATTCTCAAATGTATTTGTAAATAACTCAATTTGAATGCTGCTATACAAATAAACCTCTTGCAAGAAATATTCGGTATGAAAAAATTCACGCGAAAAACACGTGCCAATGCTGCTTGAAATCCATCTTCTAATCGTACTTGTATGCTTAATTTTTTCATAAGGAAAATAACGTTCTTTTTCACATTTTCTATCGCAAATACGAGTGAATTTATAAATTCCGTTGCTGTCACTCGTGAACATGGACATCGGTACGTCGTACAAGGCACGTGACTACATTAGGTGCCTCCAAATATAGCAAGTTTCGCTTGTGTTTCTGTATTGACATGGCTGACCGATATTTCAAACTGATATCGGGTCTGCGTTGATTTATCTGATTTCAAGAAGGACGTATTTAGTCAAGGAAACATTGTGTGTGTGTGTGTGTGTGTGTGTGTGTGTGTGTGTGTGTGTGTGTGTGTGTGTGTGTGTGTGTGTGTGTGTGTCAAAATATATTCCTCATGCTACGCATCACTAATCTAACTACCATATGATAATTCAGAGCTGAATTGTGGTAATTACAATATAGTATTTTTGTGTTGAAATAAATATTATGAATTTGGTCTGATGCTGAAAAAAGTACCGTATTTTTCCGTTTATAAGATATTCTTGTGTATGAGAGATTTTTGTTTATGAGAGATTCTTGTTCATAAGATATTCTTGTTTATAAGAGACTACTTCAATTTTTTCGCGAGAATTCAGGCAATTTTTATTTCATTAATGAATATCTATATTCATGGTAGAAATAATAAAATTCCTCATCGCGCTCATCAGAAATATCAACTGGACTCAGTGCTTCAGCAATACCACCCATCAATTCTTCGTCATCATCATCAGAGATGTCATCAAAGGATATCTGTGATGAAATGTTTCATCATATATATTACATAACACACTGGTGCTAAAACACACACTTCCATGTATAACAGACCAATATTTAAACTGAAAATTCGGATCAATATAGCGTCTTTTATACACGCGAAGCTACCGTACTTGATAAATAAATAATGCCTAAGTGGCAGCTGCTACACGGGAAGAAGCCGAAGCTTATGAATACACACAGGTGTGTCCCGTGCAGCTCGCTGCCACCGCAGAACCAACCCTCTCCACGCTATGACGCCACAAGGACGAAAGACGTATTAGAGAGGACCACCTCCCCAGAATGCATGACACAACTCATGACGGATATATGGTACCATCATTTACTGCTGGGTGGACAGGGACTGTGGGATTATAAAATTCGCTCAATGAAATTCTGCTCCGCCGGGTTTCGATCCACGGACCTCCCGCTTGTGATGCGGGTGTGCTAACAACTGCACCACGGAGTCCACAATTCAGGCGTTTATTGTTGTTATTCAGGCGTTTATTGTTGTGGTGTGTGTGTGTGTGTCTGCACGGTGGTAGAATCCTGGTTCCATTGTCGCGGTGCCTGGGTGCAGCTTGGGTTCGGGGCATCTCCTGCTGTATTGCAGCACCAGCCAGTATCGAGCAATCAGCCAGGGACGGGTCAAGCGGTGACACACACATCAGACGCTGTGCAACATATGCAACATCCTGCAGTCAACCGATGCAATAGTTATGACTCTTTCTACGCAGAGCTACGACAAAATATCGGTGAGAAACACCCACATACTAACACACAGTAACACACACACATACATGTTTGAATGATTGTATGTATGTATGTGTGTGCTTGAGTGTGTGTATGTGTGTATGCGTGTGTTTGAGTGTTTGAGTGTGTGTATGTGTGTATGCGTGTGTTTGAGTGTGTGTGTGTGAGTGTTAGTGTGTGTACGTGCGGTGGTATATAAAGTGTGTGTTCGATTGTGTGTGTGTGTGTGTGTGTGTGTGTGTGTGTGTGTGTGTGTGTGTGTGTGTGTGTGTGTGTGAGAGTGTTAGTGCGGTAGTTACGTATACGTGCTGTATTGGTGTATACGTGCGGTAGTTTCTTTATTCTATTTTTGTACTGAAAAGCTATTTACAAGGAGTGCAATACATGCCATTTACTTTACTTTACTTTACTTACTTACTTACACACACACACCCACTTGCTTCTGTATGCAATATCTGTATTTCGGGTTGGTTGCTTATCAAAGAGAACGCTGCTAGGAGAAGAGTGATGGAAGAGTGATGAGTTAGAAAAAGGGGCAGATATAATCACTGAGTCTTCCCACACGATGTCTGGTCAAATAACCTTGACAAGAACATCACAACATAACAGACACTACCACCAACATTACCACCAACACTACCACCAACATTACCACCAACATTACCACCAACACTACCACCAACACTACCACCAACATTACCACCAACACTACCACCAACACTACCACCAACACTACCACCAACACTACCACCGACACCAACACCAACATTACCACCAACACTACCACCAACACTACCACCAACACTACCACCAACATTACCACCAACACTACCACCAACATTACCACCAACATTACCACCAACATTACCACCAACACTACCACCAACATTACCACCAACATTACCACCAACACTACCACCAACACTACCAACATTACCACCAACATTACCACCAACATTACCACACGTTCGACAGGTAACTGTTGAATATATTTGTATATATATTAAAAATACAAATAAATTAATACAGTTATATAAAATCATTGTATAAATTAGTTTCTTGTGTGTGAACGTCATGAATATAACTTATTTGTACTGCGTCACAAGACAAGAAACTAACAGTGCTTCTCATAAATACACAATTTAGTCAGCTCCTCCTGAAGGCTTTGCTGTTTATAATCTTGTTTATAAGCGTGTGTATGTGTAAGGCATGTGTGTGTGTGTTTGTGTGTGTGTGTGTGTGTGTGTGTGTGTGTATGAATGTATACATGCTTGTGTATGTGTGCGTGATGGTGTGTTTAGGCTATAGCCTACCTTTCAATAGTTTCATTTCAATGCAAATAATTCATGCTCAAAGCTCACCTTGCAACTTAATATGGTGTGCAATGCAATGACCAGCTCAGGTGTGTGTGTGTGTGTGTGTGTGTGTGTGTGCAACTGTGCATGAGCGTTGACGTGTGAGTGTGTGTGTGTGTGTGTGTGTATGTTTTAAAATGCACACACACTCGCGCAGTAGGTCGGTTGCGTCACGTGTGGTCCCAGTAGTATTGTTTCATGTAGTGTGTGCTGTGTGTGTGTGTGTGTGCTGTGTCTTGGGCTTTTAGCTTGTCAAAGTGCACACTTGGCATGTTGACATTGTGTTGAGGGTTTGAGTCAGTGTGCGGCTGTTTGCGTCTAGCTTCGTGCTAGCTGTCTAGCTGTCTGTCAGTCTTACAGTCACTACATGAATTTATCAGCGCTAACAGGTGAACTGTTTGATTGTATTTCTCGTGTCGTGTTGAAATATTTGCCCACTAAATTGTTTGCGGTAATTATTTTGGCTGTGTTTTTATTGCGTGTACTCACCTATTTGTAATCACCTATATATTTACCACAGTATGAGCTGTGCTCGTACTGTCCTGTCTCCAACCCACCCTCTAGTAACCTATCTTCCTTGAAATTCCCAGTATTTCACACTATCCAGTATTTCTTTAAATGCTCCTACGCTATTAGCTCCTACAATATTCTCCCCTAACTGATTCCAGACATCAACACACCTATATGGGAAACTATACTTCTTCAAACATCTCTCAAGCGTGTGTGTGTGTTAGCATCTTCTGATATATTTCGCGTTGTTTTTTTTGGGTTATTTGGGTCCCGCTATTATTTTTGTGTGTTTTTATATTCAATTTGTTGACGTTTGTTGCTTTATCTTTGTATTCTTTGTTGAGTTGAATTAATGTCACTGAAATACATACAATCAAGAAAATTATCTATATGTATATTTAATAACTCTAATGGGTAAGCAACTTATATGATTTCAGCGTGTCCATTTTTCAATGAAATTATTCATTATTTGAGTTCGCAATGTTAGTTGAGAACATCACAAAACATTTCTATATCTTGCTTGTATCTTGTACTGTGTTTTTTCAAATTTGTATATCAATTAAATTCAAATCAATATTTTGTGTTGTTGAAAATATTACGTCGATATCCAGAAGTTGCTCAGTAACAAATATATCCCAATTATTTAATATGTGTGTCAATATAGACAACAAAAACTATGAAATATTGTCATTTTTAGTGATCTCTTAAGAGAGATCACCCTAAGAGAGATCACTTTTAGAGAGAGATTACCTTGAGAGTGATATCTCTTAAGAGAGAGAGAGAGAGATCTCTTAAGAGAGAGATCACCAGAAGTTAATTGGTGTAATATGGTAAGGTGACTTGTAATAATCTATACTAATAATAATAACTTCAGCGCTAGAAATACGGTGCTGTATGACACCTGCCTCGATTTAAGCGCGTGCAGCATACTCGATCTCATCATGTTTGCTGCGTGTGTGTATGTGTGTGTGTGTGTGTGTGTGTGTGTGTGTATGTGTCATGATCTACCCTGTGTGAGTGTGTTGTTTATGCTGAGCTCAACTATTTGATTGAACGATATCTAGTGTTTGGTATGCGTGCGTGTGTGTGTGTGTGTTTATGTTTGTGTGTGTGTGTGTGATTCATGGTTCATCAAGTCTCACCGAATATGGTCACCAAGTCATCATCAGCTCTCATGCAATGATTGCAAGTGTGCAACATGCTAAATGTCACTCGATTTTTACATGTTTTCAACGTTTGTTTCGGGTGAACGTTTCACCTCTGATTCAGACACTGTGGTTTATTATAGGCGTCCATATATATTTTCAGCATCGGTTTTTCCTACATTGCAGCATTTGCAGACGAAATGCTGTCTGTATTTTTGGAAGATGACAACACGGTAATACAGAAAAACAATCTGGTTTCAAATTCAGCGGATTGTTTTCAATTCTTATATCATAAATCCAAATATATTTTTGATTTTATCTCCACTTATACATACTACTTATAAAAGATTATACAATATATATTATACAAGATAATTCTATATACAACATAATACTATATACCAGATAATACTATATACAACATAATACTATATACAACATAATACTATATACAACATAATACTATATACAACATAATACTATATACCAGATAATACTATATACAACATAATACTATATAAAAGATAATAAAAGGTATACAAGATATACAAGATATATTATACGAGATAATACTACTTATACAAGATTTCCTCTAATCACCGAGTGTAATAATGTTTATATAACTGTTTTGTGCTCTTAAATCTTGGCCGCTTTTGCTATTTTGTTTTCAATAGCCACTTTTACCTGGGTGACAATTAAATTCGACGTCTTATCGTGGTGTTATTTTGTATATTTGTCTATGCAAATTTCTCTTTATTTGCTTGTGTTTGTGTGTGCAAATTTTCATGCTTGAACGAAATTTCGTTTGCAAAACGGTGTATAATTGTTCTGTCTACGTCATATTCTCTATTGCGAATGAATATGTCATAATGAAAAAAAAACAGCTAAACGTCTTTATTCAGCCTTATGTATTTGACATTACACAAATAAACGTTCAAATCTATATATTTTATTTGTTCAAAATGACAATATGTTGTGCTTTGTAATTTGATGGAGTTCTTGTATTAGCTTGTACATTTTCTGTGATCGATTTTGAAGAAAATAAGTGTTGATGATCAATTTATGTCCATTAATAGTTTTCATTCTCAATTAACTTTGTATTGTAAGAGTCGACCTTGCAATATATTTCTGCTCAACGGAAACAACTGAGCCATATCTTATAGAGTCCAACACGTATGCCATACATATGCATACATTCAGGGCAGATCTTGATTATACTTGTAAACCCCGCCCTCTTGTCGGAGAATAATTTTAGCCTTGTGCGTTTAACATTGCCGCGCAGGCGACTACATATATGTATGTGTGTGTGCGTGTGTGTGTGTGTGTGTGTGTGTGTGTGTGTGTGTGTCGGTTGCGGCGGCGGTGGTGGTGCGTGTTTGGATTGTGTCTCAGACGTCGCAGCGCAGCTGGATCATACGCACGGTCCGCTCGACGGCTCCCTCTACGCCGTCGTTCACAAGAAGCAGAACAGGATACCGCCCAGTGCATCCACTCCGTCGACGCTCAGTGCGAGCAAGCAGCCCTGTTGTTCTGTGTCTCCTCAACGCCAGCATGATGTCACCGGAGATGAGCTGCACACGGTCTCCATGGACAGTGGGATATGCAGCAATGACAAGGAACATCAGCGTCTGAGTGGTAGCAGCAGTAGTGGACATTCTCCGTCGAGTGCGATCGCCTTCTCAACAGCCTCATCGACAACCGGAGCTTGTGCGACAGCTAAGACTTCCACATCTGCCACTGCAGCTAATTGTGCGTCGTCCAGTACTCCAAGCAACCGTCGAACTCGCTCGAGCGTTCCTTTGGCAACCGAGTCAGAGTTGGATGCTCTGCTGCATGGAATGCTTCAGTGCTGTTCCGATATTCCCGATTTGAAGCCGTCGCAAATACACGCATTCAATATCGACACAATACAGACGCCCAGCTTTGACGATTCACCTGCTAGACTGCCTGCATTGTCAGTGAGTGAAGGCGGCCAATACAAAGCCAGTCAACGAGCGAAAGATATTTTGGACGGCGCGGCGAATTCGTATCATACACCTGAAGATTGCCGGGAAAGGCTGCCAGCCCGCGGCAGAACAGCTCCGTCTAGATTCTGTCACGTGAAGAATCGCGACACGATGAGCTCGACCGAAAAAACAGACAACTCTATTCCCTATCACGCTCGTACCAACAGCAAACCTTTCTCCTACCTTGGCACAGGAGATGCTGCTTCAATACACACAGCTCGAAGTCCCAGTCCGCAGTCGTGGCATCACGGAACTGACTCTCCTGATCTTACAGCGCCTCACGCAGTGGACGTCGCACAACAACGGCGTCGCGAACTTGAGTCGCCTCGACTGGTTCGCAAGCTTCTATCCGGGCCGGCTTCACCACTGAATAAGTCCAGTCGTGTCACGTGGGACAGCAGGGACTCACCTGTGCCGTCACATTCAAACAAACAAACCGCTTTGAGGGGCAAAGAGAATTTCCTTCCTTCACTTGTTGCTGATCAAGCACCGATGGATGAATCTGTGATATATTCCACACCAGTGAAACGTACCAGCTCAAACCCAAAGTCTCAATTTTCTGGCCCGTCTGAGAGAAATAGCAAGGCTAACAACCGCAGCAACGGAACAGTCAACGGTATACTGAAATCACCCAGCTTTGAACTCGGTCACAATGGCGATACTTTAAGGTCTAGTCGATCGTTCAGAACCGATACACTGCGCAGTAATAGCTCATACAACACTGACACGATGCGCTCTGACCGTTCGTACGATTGGGACGGCACGCTTCGTTCAAACGGAGACGCTACCGCACATCAGCAAGCACCACCAGTGCCTCCACCGAGGTCTTCGTCTTGGAGACCATCATCAGATATTCAGCGGTATTTCGGAGGAGTGGCGCAAACTAATGGATTGTCGGAGATTGATGCCATGAATCTGCAGGTGGACCCGCGGGACCCGAACGCTAAGACTGTGACAACTTACGATCAAAACACCAACGCCATGACAACGGTCAGCACTCAATCATTCGACATGCCGTCCAGTCCTCGACCGGTGCGCAAGATTGTCGAGACGACAAAACGCTACATGATGGACGATGAAGCTCGTGAGCGCTCAGGTGTCAGCAAACTGGAGGAGACGATACGGGAATTCGTCATTGAGGACCTACCGTGAGTGCATAACAGCAGAATTTATGTAATTCTATTCAATGCCTTCGATAAATAGATAGGTTGTATACATGCTGCTTAAATCATGCGGTTTCGATGTGATGATTTCAGCAGAAATTTATTGAGATTCTTGGGCAAGTTCTAGCAGTGAAATTAATAAATATATTTATAAATAAATAGTAATAACGATCATTATATGGTTAATTAATTGATAATTGACATAATAATAGATTTATGTAAAAGAGTTACTTGATTATGAACTTAATTATTTAAGTTTGTTTATATTAATCTAGGCTGACTTATTTACTCGCTAAGCTGTTTAAATTTTCCAACATGTTTATGAATAAATTAAGTATTGAGTATATAAAAATATTATCAAGCGTTGACAAAATACGTGCAGCTGTAACGTGTTGAATTTTCACGAGGACTTCTTTGGCAGACTTTTGTGTTTTGATGTCTTGATGTGGTTGCATGCCTGTATCTTGCATTCGTTTTCTCGTTGCAACAGTGCACTGACGTTGTACGTTCATGTTTTCTCGTGCACAAATGCCCAACCACTTATAACCACAAACACACACACAAACACACACACAAACACACACACACACACACACACATCGGCTTGCATTCAGTCATGGTTGGTAAGAATGTTGCACGCTTGTTGCAAGCCTCTTGTTGACATCGTTCACATTGTCACTTTATGTGTGTGTGTGTGTGTTTGTGTGTGTGTGTCAGTGTGTTTGTGTGTGTGTGTGTGTGTGTGTGTGTGTTTAGTTTGTTCTTAGTTGAGTTGCGTTTGTGTCTGTTCTGTGGTGCACAGATAAGATGTAGGGGTGGAAAGAGTGGTGAGAGTGGAAGGAATGTGAGAGAAGAGAGAGTATGTGAGAATGGTTTCATGCTAGCGCGTGTGATGGCTGGGTTTGACGGTCGCTCCATGTCTGCTGTTATCATGAACATCTTGGTTGAACTCGTACACACTTCACTCACTCACTCATACACGCTCGTGCAATGTCATCGAGGCGTGTCAAGCGTTCCCAACCGCCCGCCAGCGAATGCTTCAAATACCAGAGCAGTATTTGCAGTATTAACTTGCCGTGTTTAGCATTGAGAGAAAAGCTGAATAAAATATCATCACTTTTCTATCCGTGGGGCTCGAACAAACATGGAAAAAACGGGATTAGCATAGTTGTAATTGTCTTAAATACTAACTA